>APFE030101174.1:59725-84687 GCA_000404065.3 Pinus taeda
CCTAGACCTCTAGATATTCACGTTAAGTTCCAATGCATTTTTAGATAAATTTGGTTTATTTTATGGTTGATCTTGAATTAAGTCTTGATTTCAGGTCCTACCGTATGATCTCTCAAAAATGCTTAAATGCAACTATATGCCAAAGAACATCATTTTGTTCGATGAATTCTAACTATGAGAAGGTTAAGAATCTTTCAATCAAACAAAACGAAATCAAGCAATCACACAACCTAATGCAACTAACAGCAAGGAAATGAAACTTTTCTTTTGAAAGCACGAAATGTCCTTTTCCTTTCAACTATTAATATGCAAAAGACATTAGTTTGCTTTTCTTTTCCAATGACATAAAGTTATTTTTAAAATGAATTAGAGAGATAGAAACACTAAGCGAAAGAACTAGAATCACTCAATGCAAACACAAGACGATTCCCAAGACACCAAAACAATTTTCCAAATCAAAGGAAAAACTAAGGTTTGGATGAGCTGTGTGATCTAAGCTCAGCAAGACAAAAAGGAATTCAAGCAAGAAGGAAGCAAACCGCTTGGAAAACAACCAAAAACACTTCAACAATCACTGAGCAAGTGCAAGGGAGAAATCAGAGAGTCGACTGACCCAATAGAAGACCAAAAACACCTAAGGGAGGCTCGACACACAAAAGCCACTAGATGCCCCAGAGCTCGAAATGTGAAATCGATAGAAGAAGGCAAACACCCAAAGGGTAAAGGTAATCTATGCAATTTTAATTTATGCACAATTTACCTGAAAAGTGTGCAAACGTAATCGATGCACAAATGAGAATTCTATTATGCAAGTGTGATCTATGCAAGAGAATTCTCAAACACAAGATGATTCTAATGTAATCTAAGAACCAATCAAGTGCAAATCAAGAAAATCAGGTGAGATTTCCAAAGATGAAAAAATAAAAATACTAAAAGGGAAATTTTTTTGCAAAAACAAAAGCAAAAAGATGCAAAATTGTGAAGAGACTGAGACAAACCTTCAAGTAATGATCAAAGGAAATCAAATTAAGAATTTCTCAAAAGAGAAACTCAAAACCAGTCAAACAAGACTCCCACATACTCAAGCAGTTGAAAAAGTTAAGGCAAAACGCAAACCAAGCAACGAAAGCGAAAAAGGAAGGCTTTGCAAAAAACTGAAAACAAGCAATAAACGAACCCTCGTGGAACGAGGCCTCACAAGCAAGTGAGTTACAGCTTAAACAAAATAAACAAGTCAAAAGCCAAGTGGAAAAAGCAGGGGACAACCAAACCAAGAGGTTCAGGAGGTCAATTTGGACAAAAAAGAGTTTTACAGGACCAGCGCGGGTGACCCCACAGCAACAAAGCGATGACAGAAAGTGTCTGTAGCAACTTTGCACTATCAGCGCGGAAGGACACGAATAAAGGGCGCTGACCCAAAAAACCAGGTCAGCGCGACTATCTGAATATACAAGCGCGATGACAGAGACAACAAATAATACAGGATGCGATGTCAGCGCAACTGTTTTAAAATAAAACGCGCTGAGGCTAAAAAGAAAATAAATTTGAACAAAAACTTCCAAACCAAAGCAATAGGCTTTCAAGGCAATTAAGGTAGTCCTTAGGACAAACCCAGAAACAAACCAACAGCAAAACAATCCCCAAACCTTGACAAAGGAGCAATAATCAAAACAAAGGTGACATACAAAGAGACAAGCAACCTCCCCAGCGAAGTCGCCAAATTGTTGTTGAGGTAAATCCCCTCTACGGATAGAGGCGATCCCTACTAGCCCAACAGGGGTCTAGCAACAATCAAACAATGCTACACTGCAGGTCCCTAGTTGTAGTTAACAAGTGGGTGAGAGAAACCTACTTTGATTCCAACGCTATGTTTGTCGAAGAGATGATCCTCTCACTCCTTCGCTCCAGCGGATCACAATTCCCCGCTATCCTCGCGGACGAACACCTGCACACGCAAAGAGAGGGCAAACAAGGGCATAAAATCTACTAACAACAACTATGTATCAGTCAGGAAGGATACAATTTGCATTAATCATTCATAGGACAAATGGAAATGGAACCATAAGAGTAGTCATCTATCTTTATTAATCAAAAAGTAGAGTAAGGTACAACCGAAGTCCTGACGCTGAGTCCTTCTCTAGAGGGTCCAGCCAGCATGTCTTCCAAGCATTCACCTTTGAAGTAAATCTCCCAAGTCAAAGAGGTCTCTCTCTCACATATAAGGCAACAAACTCATGACCTTCCTCAAGCTCAAAGCAATCCTCACAACACACCAAATGCCTACAAAAGCAGCACTAATGCACTAAGAATTCCTCAATCAAAGTCTATATGTTCCAAACTAGTTGCTCATGGGCAATGGAGGAGGCTTATAAAGGAGAAGGAGTCTCCATGAATAGGCAAAGGATGAGCTTTCCCCCAAGATAAGTGGATGGTCAGTCGAACAGACATACCAGAGAAAGGATGGCGACCTCAACAATGCTAACAACCAAGTCTGGAGGGGTCTGGAAGGTTGGTTGTTAGAACAAATTCGCCCAAACAGGATCAGCGCGGGTGAGACACTGAGCTGGCGCGCTGACATCGCAGATCAACAATAGAGGAGGTCTGGTCAGCGCTCAACAGGACAAATAGAGGGTGCGTTGTTCGTAAAATGGGACCAGCGCGGAAAAGATGTGTGCTTCCACGCTGGAAGCACATCAGATACACTGGCCTCCGCCTGTCAGCGCGGTTATTTAATTAACAGACGCGATGATTCATTTAACTTAGGCAAAGAGGGTTTTTTAGCCATTTTGAGGAGCATGAGCATAGGTGAATATGGTTTTACAACACAGTAGGGAGACTGACATGATGGCAGTGACATTTTACTGTGTAATAGATGTCCTGTTCATCGAAATTATCAAGGGTCTCCATGTGCTATGCCTCATAATCCTCATGACCCTCTTCCTGAACATCTCCTGCACTCAACGTCATCTTCTTCTTTCTTAATTTGTGAACAAGGGTAGACATCAATATGTCATCTTCCTTTTCCATTTTTTATTCATTTACCACGATGTGGGTCACTGCATAGGCAAGCACTGAAAATTTATGGTCTTTAGTCGAAACTTGAGGTGATTCATCAATCACAATTAGGGAACTTGATTGATAATGTTTCGTCCCCAGAGAGACAATCTTCTTCCTTGTTGAGGTTCCAATTTTTCTTTTCTTTACCGAGGGCGGAGTGTCTTCGACAGACTTCTTTTCCACTTGCACTGATGTTCTTTTACCCTTTTTCTTGGCAAGGGATAGTGTCTCTAACTTCCTTTTCTTTCTTGCACTCATGCCAACAGAATTCCCTACACTCCTCACCCGAAACTCCTTCAGGAATGCCTTCTAGGTAACTCCCTTCTCTTCCAACACTTTCTTAACGAGGATTGTGATAAGCCCATGATGATATAGCTTATATGTGACTTGGCTTGCGTTCCCACTCTGCACATGTTTCATCATTTCCTCGAGACTTCATAGCAGGTAGTAAGGAAAATTAATAAGTTTCACTGACTCAAAGTGCAACAAAAATCTAATATGGTACATGAACACTAATGTGTAACATCCCTCATAGGAAAAAAAATTCTATAGTATGTACAGGAGGTCTCAGCATTTTCCAAGCATGGTGCTTTGTGGAAGCCCTTTCTTCTAGTTAAATTTTAGCTTTCTGTCACTCACAAACAGATGCCATCGTTTCTTTTCAAGTCGCTTCTTTTTGAACCACCCCTCCCCTATAGTTGGCAAGATTGTAGCTCATGCAATGGACTCCTCCATGACTTTGAATTATAATAAGCCAGCCCTAGCTCGACCTCCTTCAAACTTCTTCACATACTCCAGCACCACGTCCATGTCAAAGCCATCGAACATCTGCCAAAATGGAAGGAATCTGGATTCTTGCAATAGTGCAAAACTATTCCGGTATTATGTAGTTTTTTCTATCTCCTTCAAGGATGATGGATCATTCCTTACAGGTGTCAATTTTGAATTGCCACAATTCCCTGTCACAACCTCAAAAGGATTTTAGTGAGCAATATCAATGGTTGCTAAGAATTTTATGCTAGAGGTCCATCCATCCTTCATCTTTTTAGCCCCATCCAACCGATCATGTTTAATGATAAAAGAACGGCACCTCGGATTAGATGCAGATACGTATCATCCTGTTACGGGTGAGAAATAATGATTGGATGTGGCGGACACTTATGCGGTGGCGGTGTAATGGTCATAATGATCAGGTTAGGAGGTAAGAAAATGATGAACAAGTGATGGGAGATTGTTTCAAAGGGAGTGAGTTATGAGTTTTCGGACAACCTGTACTATCTCACAGTCTACCTTATAATTCAATTAAGACATATTTCGGTACCGATTAAAAAATTAGATTTAAGAACCCAATATATCTTGTACTTTTGAAAAATTTCCTACATCTGTAAATGATAAAACAAGTATCAATTAAAATATATATTGCTATTATCTATCATTGCGGGAGTCACTCATATGCAGAGTAATAAAATTCCATAAACATTCTTCATAAGATGCTCCTTTACTTTGTGAAATTCGTTTTGCACTTTTTACCACAGTCGATCGCGCTCCTGCACTGATCCTTCTTCCACTACATCGTGCTTGCACTGACTTCTTGTACTGTGCATATTGCACCAGGGAGTTTACCAAAATGAGAATTCTGATAGAACACAATTCATTAGCTGGGAAAAAAAATTTCCCTCAATATATAAGAAAAGTTTTATTCGCCATCCTTTGGTGTTTCACGAGCATGCCTTCTGGATTGACTGCATCAAATTCTACAATCAATTTATGAGGGAATAAAAAAGTGGGAAAGGGATGATTTTCAGAATGGGAAGGAACATTACTGCAGGGATTCCAAGAACAATATCACCAAGGGGGATAAACGAGAATGGGATGTGGAAAAAATTTCATGGGAATAAGAGGGATTTTACGAGATTGGGTAAGGGTGGTTTTCTTAGAACAAAGAGGAGGGTAATTCATTGGGGATTTAGAAAAAGAAAAATAGTGGGAATTACGAAACAGAGAAATAGAAGAAAGGTAGAATTTTATCTTGAAAGTCTGCCTGCACTGGTGCCAGAAAAAGTAATTGCAGTGGGAATTAAGTGTTTACTTGGATAAAAATTTCCATGCTAGTTACCCCAAACTTGGGTAAGGGCTAGGTTCATTGAACATGCTTCTTCTTGGTCGCAGCCAGCATATCTAAAAATCAAGTAACATTCCCTTTTTATTGAAATTTCAATCTTCCTACCAGCATGTTGGTTTTCAGGTTGATCCTTCTGCAATCCTGTTAGTCAACTGATTTTCATAATTACAAGATTTTTTTTTCTCATTTTTTTATTATCTTTTCTTTTGTTATTTTTTTTTCTAATGAGGAAAAGAAAGAAGCAAATATTCAACAGGTTGGTGTTACCACCTACCAACTCCTTTTCAGGTTGTTGTTGGACTTGTTGCATAAAATCTCCTTTAGTAAGGGGTTGAAAATATACCTTCAATATATGCCCATTTACCAGGAACACAAAATTTCGTCCATCAATAGTTTTGATCTCGACCGCTCCATTTTCAAACACTTTGACCACCTCATAGGGTCCCATCAAGTGTGTATGGAATTTCCCTTTAAAATGTTTGAATCTAGAATTGTAAAGGAGCACCCAATCACCTCATTGTAATTGCGTCTTCTGGGCGGACTTGTCATGCCACTTCTTGCACTGTTGTTGAACCAAGATGTTCTGCTGAACAGCATCCCTTCGGAATTCATCTAACTCATTCAGCGGTAGAAGATGTTCTTGTTGTGCTTTATAGAGATCTAGCCCCAATTGGTCTGCAATCCTGAAATTCTTGATTTGGAATTCTATTGGAAAGAGGACTTGTTTCTTGTACAACAGCTCACATGGTGTGTGTCCTATGTTGTTCCTCCAAGTGGTTCAGTATGCCCACAATGCTTCCGGTAATTTGTCAGCCCAATCCTTTCTATGAATATTTACTATCTTTTTGAGGATGGACTCAATCACCTTGTTTGTGGACTCCACCTGATCATTTTCTTGCGGGTGATACGGTGTAGATTTCATTTGTCATATTTTGTACTTCTCTGTCACACCCGTACCAGATTAGAAATAAATTGTAGTCCATCGTTAGAAAAAATCTCTCTAGGCACACCAAATCTAATAAAGATTTCAATAAAAACAAAATCAACAACAACTCTTTCCGTAGAAAAAGAAACAACTTTACCTTCTACCCATTTTGTCACGAAATTTGTACAAACCAAAATATGATTTTTGTTTAATGATGTTGGATTTATTTTTCCTACAAAATCAATGGTTCATTTTTCAAAAGGCTTAATCATAACTTGAGGACATAAAGGCATTTTATTGGTTTGATTAGGGTGGCCAATTCACTGACAGTTGTCACATCGCTTGACGTATTGTTTGGCATCCTTAAACAAGGAGGGCCAAAAATATCCAGCTCGTAACACTTTCTATGTAGTCCGCTTATTGGCGAAGTGACCCCTGCAAGGTTCATCATGGGTAGATTTTAAAATATAAAACACTTATTCCTCTCTTACACATCTACGAATAATGAGATTTTCTATGGTGTAAAAGAGGTCTCCTTGAATCTAGGAATATGCAACGCTTTTTTGTATGATATTCCGCTTTTCATGAGTGGATAAGTGAGGTGGTAATTTTCCAGTGACCAAATAGTTATCTATGTCAACAAAACATGGGGATTTTGTTGACACAACAAAATGATATTCGTCAGGAAAATCATCATCAACATGAATTGCTTCACCAGGATTATTTAATATTGAAAGATAATCTATTACTAAATTAGATTTTCCTAGTCTATCAATAATGGTAATATTAAATTCCTATAACAATAATAACCACCCAGTCACTCTACCGCTAGTTAATGGTTTATTCATCAAATATCTTATTGTGAAATGGTTAGTATGAACAAAAACTTCATATCCTGTAATATAATGTCTGAGTTTATTAATGGAAAAAATTACAGCTAAAAACTCTTTCTCAGTAACCATATAATTTAGTTCAGCGGGTGACAAGTTTTTAATTATGAAATAAATAGCATAAGATTGTTTGTCTTCTTCTTGTCCTAAAGTTGTGCCAATAGCTGTATCTGAGGCATCAAAGGAAATATGAAATTGGAGTGACCAGTTTGGTCCTCTCAAAACTGGTGCCTGGACTATTTTTTCCTCCATTGTCTCAAAGGACTTTTGGGATGAAGAAAACTTACTATCTTTAGCCAAAAGTCAAAAAAGGGGGGTATCTATCCTTTTGAAATTCTCAATGAATCTCCTACAGTAGTCTGCATGTCCTAGAAAACCTTTCACTTCCCTTTGAGTTTTGGATATAGGAAGACTCAAAATAATTTCTATTTTTGCAGCGTCAACCTGGATACCTTTGTCAGAAATAAGATGGCCAAGAACCAACCCTACTTTTAACATTAATTGGCATTTTTTATCACTCAAGGTGAGATGAGCTGCTTGGCAGCGAAGAAGAACTTTTTATAGATTCTTGAGGGCTTGCTAAAATGAATCACCAAACACAGAAAAGTCATTCATATATATTTCCACACACTCAAGGTCGGCAAAAATGGCCAAGACCACCCTTTGAAAGGTAGTCAGGGCATTACATAGCCCAAAGGGAAGCACTCAATAAGAAAATGTACCCCATGGACATGTAAAAGTGGTTTTTTCTTGATCCTTGGGTGCAATCTGTATCTAGTTATACCCACTAAAGCCATCTAGAAAAGAAAAGTACTTCTTACCAACAAGGGTATCAAGTACTTGATCGATGAAAGGAAGGGGGAATTAATCTTTGAGAGTGGCTTTGTTCAATTCTCTATAGTCAATACAAATTCACCATCTCCCATATTTTTTCGAGACTAAGACCAATGGAGAGACCCACTGGCTGTCAGAAATAGGATAAATAAAATCAACATCTAAGAGTTTTTGCAATTCTTCCTTTACAACATCTCTTAGAGCTGGGTTGATTCGCCTTTGGGGTTGTCATATAGGTTGGGCTCCATCCTAAATATAGATATGGTCGATACAAGTTTCAGGAGGGATTCCTTTCATATCTTCATATCCCCATGAAAATGCATCAAGATGGTTTCACAACAAATTCACAAGCTGCTCTTGCTGGGAAGAATCTAAGTTTGAATTGATATGCAAGGATTTACCTAGATGAATCTCAACAAGAGTGGTATCAGGCTCAAGAGTACACAGAGGTGTCACTAGAGATGGTGGCGAGGGAGGTAGAGAGTCATATCTTATCTGAAAATCTAGAACAAAAATTTGACTCAATGACTCAAAATTGGGCATGGTGTCTAGATTGTTCAGGAAGTCTTGAATCTCACCCTCCTGTGAGAACTCGGTATTCTGATGTATCAAGGAAATAGGCTGAGTCTCCTCATCACTACTGTAGTCTAACCATAAAGTGTCTCAGAGCTCCTAAAAGGATCTAGCAGGTGGATACAAGGTGACCTTCCTGGAATCTCCATGGGAAATATACATGTCACCAGAACGACTTCGGATATAAGAATCGACCGTAGCGAGCCATGATCGTCCCAAGATTAAGGGATGTCCTCCCATGGGGTTCTTTGGCTGAAGCATAATAAAGTCTATAAGGTATTCCTGAGAGTTTAGAGAAACGACCACATCATCCAACACCCCTTCCAGCTTGATTTTAGATCTGTCTGCTAGTTCAAGCGCAGTGGGAGTAGGACGAATATGGACCAATCCAAGTTGATCCATGGTTTGCTTGGTCATAACATAATGGCTACCCCTAGGTCTATAAGTACATTGGAGACAAGGATATCACCTATGTTAACAGAGACAACAGGGTTTCCGGGGTCAGTATATTTCTCCATGTGCATACACCCCGTCATTAATTCTGCTACTCTACCAACAAATTGGATGGTTTGAGGTTCTAATATTCTCCTTCCTGGCTTCTTGAGACATAGTTCCCTAATGATTTTTGTGCAAATGGGGATCTCTTTAATAGCTTGGAGAAAACGTACCTTTATGAAAAGGTTCCTAAGCTCAGAAGCCAGACTAGACTCAAGAATGGGGTCTTTTTTCTCCACAGCTAACCTCTCTAGATAGGGAGGTTAGTTGGAAGAATATGGAAAATGTTTAGAAGGTACGGGGATAGGCTGGATGGTGTCATCTATTTTAGAATCGTCAGGAGTTTCCTCCTCACCTTTCTCGTTGATAATCACCATAGGCTGCTTTTGATTTTCTGAGGTTACTATCTTCCCCGATCTCAATTAGAGGTCATTGACTCCAACTAGCATGGACTGATATCTGAATGAGGAAAGTGTGTTCATAGAATGGATCATTTGTACCACTTTGTTATTGGGGTTGGGTAAAGGTTGGGCAGACAGCTGAGAAGGTCAAAACGGTGGAGGTAAAGGCAATGGTGGCATTGGCTAACTCAGCTAAGGTAATGATGGTTGTGGCATTGGGTAAGGTGAATATGTAAGAGGATATGACTGCATAGATGCAAGATATGAATGGTTTGGCCCTCTCCATCCTTGTTGCAAAGATTGGGAGGGTTGTCCATAATTATATTGGTTCCCATGCTACCAATGTTGTGAGTGAGTATTGTTAGGATAGGAATATGAATGTACATTATAACCAAAAAAACGCGGTGGAGATTCAGGAGCCATACTTGAGGCCAAATTCTTCATGCTCACATAGCATGCAATGATTCGGCTTCAGGTTGTCCTCCTTCAAGTACAGCTTTCAGCCTAGGTATGGAGGGATATTTTTCCGTGGCATGGTTCTCTGTACAAATTGCACATTTATTAGTTTCTTTAATATCGAGAGGACATTCTCTTAAAAGATGCTTTCTTCTACATTTTGGACAAAAAATAGACAATGACTCTTGTTCCTCTACAAATTTTTGCTGAAACTTCAAAGAGTCTATTTGTTTACTAACAGTATTCATTATTTCAATTTTCATATTGTCAATTTTGTTTTCTAATCCAATAATCATAACATCAGTAGATTCGATTTTCTTATTTCTATTCGGAATTCCTTTACCGGATCTATTTTGGTTCCTCAAGAATTTCCTACACAAGTCATAGATTTGATCAAAAGAAAATTGAGCAATATCCCCTTGTCCTAAAAGATTTATATTATTCCTAGCATCGTCAGTAAGCCCCCGTAAGAACAAGGTTCTAATGGTAATTAGATAAAATTTGTGCTTTGACCTTTGGAGGATGTACAAGAATCTCTCCAAGTAGTCCTCTAGAGTCTCATCATCATTTTGCACAATAGTAAAGATTTCATCTTGAATATCTCTAGTCTTACAATATTCCCGATATTATGAAAAGAACACTCTCTTCATTTGTTTCCAAGAAGATATAGTGTTTCCTCCTAGTCCCATGAAACAGCAGAGTGTTGTGTCCTTGAGAGTTGTAGGAAACAACTTTAACTTCTAGGCACCTATATGAATAATCATAACTTCTACACAAAATATCAAACTCAAATAGGAAAGAGTCTAGATATTCATGTACCTTACCGTAGAAATGAGGAAGAGATGATGGTGAAATATTTTTCATTTGTACTTGTGTATCAAGATCCACAATTGGGAATCCTAAAGTGGATTGTTCCTCATTTACCTGATTTTCACGAGTTCCTTCAACATGGTCTTCCTTATCATCCATTATTGTTCTTCCACATGAAATGCTCTCAACAGGTTGAGAAGGTTGACTATGGGTTCTAATAGTCCCCTTCTTCCCCTTTGTGGGTTGTGTCACACCTGGACCACTGCTGCCAAAGCCCAAGTGGACTATTCCTACATCATGAGTCTAGGTTTGTTTTGACTTTTTGGCTGCAAAATAAGGCCCAATATGAGATTTGGTTTTAGATTTATAATATTTCTTTGGCCCCCTACCTCTTTTAGGCATTCATTTCAAAAAATGACAAAACAAAATTCCAATAAAAATGTTGCAACTTAAAAATAATTGGACACCTATAAATTCCTTCAAGCAAATAGAAGCACACTATAGAAAAAATAATAGCAGACTTATCGGACCCCTACCTCTTTTAGGCATTCATTTCAAAAAATGACAAAACAAAATTCCAATAACAATGTTGCAACTTAAAAATAATTGGACACCTATAAATTCCTTCAAGCAAATAGAAGCACACTGTAGAAAAAGTAATAGCATACTTACCCCTATTGCAAAAAACAGAAAATTCTTACCAATTCAAATCACTTCCCCAAAAACGATGCCAAAATGTTGGGTGCAGGAATTGCACTTAAGCAAACTCCTCAAAATTTTGGGTGCAGGAATTGTCAACCCAAGGGTTTCATAAACTTAGAGATGAAGCACAAGAAATTCCAGAAGTGATATGAAACTTTTTGATTCCTAATCCTACTTCTTAAATGAAATGTTGTGGAATCAGACAAAAAACAATCTTAAAGGAAATCGACACCAAAGCAATTGTAGTGCTGGAATGTAAAAGAATAATTTGCGAGGAAATCAAGTAAAGGAACTTTCAAACAACTGGAAGCAATATTAAATCTTGAAATAAAATACTATGTTTATCTTCTGTATAGATGTCTAACAGTTTAACAAGTGGTCCCTCTCAAAGATCTGTTTCCCAATTGATCTTCCTTCTACTCCAAGCAACATGTTCTTGTACTATTGCAATCTTCTTGTAGTAGTGCAGGTACAATACTTATGTGAAAAAATATATTTTGCCTTCTTTACTGAAGAATTATGTCTTTATGGAGGTGCTCTAAGCCTCAAGGCTTAGAGCACTATGTTCCTGTGAGAAGAGACCAGCTCTTTCACAGAGACAGAGCTTCCTTCACCAAAGGTTCCAATTTACATTCAAAAGAATTAAAAGACATTTTTAAAAGAATTGCAATTGCAAGCTAGATTCTGAGATAAATTACATGTGAAAAAGAATGATTTAATTAACTAAGCTTTGCAATGAAATTAAACTTCATAAAGAAAAAACAATTCGAAATAATCAAGCATCAGCCAAAGTAATGTGCATGCATCAAATAACTTTCAACAATTCACTTATGAAGTTTATGTTCCTTTTTCTTAAGTCATAAAATGCAAGTGTAAAGTGTGGTGTTTATAATAACATCCTTCTTTAATTCATGCAAACATTCTTAGATCCTTCAAAAGTATAACTCTTAACATTGAGAACGATTACTTTAATTAACAATATGTTTTCCTGCAGGAATAAATGAAATTATTAGCAGGGAAAGGAATGTTACACTTGTTGTAAAGTAAATAAATAAACCGGAGTGCAAGAAACTACATGCACTAGTACAGGAAGAATGTTCCTGAATGACCCGAGTGGAAGCAAACTAAGACAAAAATTGTAGGAAGGAAATTTAAAGAAAGTAATTGCAGGAAAGAAATTGCAAGAAAGAAATAAACTTAATTAAACTTCCAAACTACGGATGTGTTCATGCTTGACTATGAATGAATTTAACTCAGAACTGCTGGAATAAACATAAGAGCAATCAAAGCCATGCAACTGTAAATGAATAAATGTTTACAAAGGCTTTTTAAATGGAGAAATCACAAGGGTAAACCAGCTGGGTTGGCTGGGCCCTAGCCAACCATCTTGTTTCCTGTTTAGGAAATGAAACGGTTCAACACTTAATCATGCATGAAATAAAAATTAAACACAACGTGTAGAAAACATGGCGCGTTCCTTGTATTAACCTAATAAGAAAATATACATGATAGTGCGAGTCCAGCCCAGAACCGAGGGTGATACAAAATTACAAAGTAAATGAAATTATAACTCAGAGATCGCTAGCTTGGCTCTGCCTACAATCTACATTATATACAGTCTCTCAGCCTTAGCCATATTCTACTAATTACATTCATTTCCTGTTCAAGCCTTTCGGCTGAACGGACTAACAAACAACATTGCAAAACCCGCTGATGGTTATAAAAAAGCACGAAATTTGTTGGCCATAGACCATATTCTTGGAAAGTATCCATGATATACACTGCCAACTTCCATCCTTAGATATTCCACAACTGAACTAGGATTCATGGATCAAAAATGCCTGCGTGGAATATCACAGAGATCATGGAGCAACATCATTGGCATGCAGTAATTTGCCTGCACTGATCACGCTAAATAATGATTAAAACTTAGTTCTTCAATTAATTTTAGGAAATTTAAACATAAGTTATAGTAGATACTAAAAGGTATGAAATCTATGTAAAGTAATTAATAAAGCACTTAATAAATCTTAATTATGAAATACGAAGTATATGTAGGAATAGATGATTATCTTGGACTAATGCAGTACTGAGAGGGTTAAATAGAGATAAAAAAGAGGTTAAGGCTTATGGGAATAGGGTAAAAATAAAGCAATTTGGGACACCAACATCCTCCCATCCCTAAGTTGTTGTGTGTCCTCACACAACATTTTACCTTCTGCAAAAAATCTTCAAAAATGGGTGGCCAACTCTCAATCCTGTGCTTGAATACTTATCCTTGCTTTCACTATCTTTGGCTTTTTACCTTGGGCTCCTTTCAGTTGATTAGTCACCTTCTTGAGGCATTTGTAGCACTTGCAAGCCCGATACTTCCATACTTTCACTTGCTATTTTTTCCTCTTGACTTCTGCGAGCATCTCTACCTCACCTTGCTTTTCCCAATTTTTCTCCTTCATGACCTGGTTCAAAGCCTCTAGGTCATGAATTTGTTGCTCTAATTCCACTATTCAGTTGTTGAGGTAGATGGTAGAGGGCTCTGTGCTCAGATACTCTGGTGTAAATACCTTCTCTTCAATGGATTCAAGGCAAGTCTCATCATTGTCGAGATTAAGGTCTTCAAGCATTTGCATTATGAGATCGCCAAAATTTTCTGCGCACGGGGTTTCCTTATCTCCGATGGTTTTGGTGCCCTCCATAGCCTTCGTGCCAAGGGTTTGACTACATTGCACACTTAACTCCACAAGGTTTTTAATGCCCTGTTCTTCCAATTCTTTAGGGGATTCAGTACCCTGTTCATTTAAACCAGCAGGGGCTTCAGTGCCTTGTTCATCAAAAACATTGAGGGTTTCAATGTCCTATTCATTAAAATTGTCAAGGGTCTCCATGTGTTGTGCCTCATCATCCTAGTGACCCTCTACCAAACTTCTCCTGCACTCGGTGTCATATTCTTCTTTCTTAATTTGTGAACAAGGGTAGACAACAATATGTCATCTACCTTTTCCACATTTTCTTCGTTTACCACGGTGTGGGTCATTGCATTTTCAAGCACTGAAAGGTTATGGTCTTTAGGTGAAACTTGAGGTGATTCATCAATCACAATTGGAGAGCTTGACCGATACTGATTCGTCCCTAGAGAGACAGTCTTCTTCCTTGTTGAGGTTCTGACTTTTATTTTGTTTGTGTAGGGTGGCATGTCTTCGACAAAATTCTTTTCCACTTGGACCGGCGTGCTTTTCTCCTTTTTCTTGGCAGGGGACGATGTCTCTTCCTTCCTTTTCTTTCTTTTACTCATGCTAGTAGACTTCCATACACTCCTTGCCCGAAACTCCTTCAGGAATGCCTTCCAGGTCACTCCCTTCTCTTCCAGCATTTTCTTCATGAGGATTGTGATAAGCCCATGATGATATAGCTTATATGTGACTTGGCTTATGTTCCCACTATCTATTTTCTCAAGACTTCCGAGAAGGTAGTGAGAAAAATTAATAAGTTTCCCAACTAAAAGTGCAACAACAACCTGATATGGTACACGAACGCTAATGTGTAACACCCCTTGTAGGTCAAAAATTTATGTAGTATGTATAGGAGATTGAAGGAGGTAACCTCAAACCACTTAGGGTTCATTAGTTAGCCATGCTAAACCAGAGAGGGATCTCTCTGATATTTCATAGCCAATGATGGCTAGAATAGGAAAAGATGTTAGGCTAGATATGTTTGGCTTAGGTAGGGTTTTGAAAATTTTTAAGGTTTTGCTGGATCAGGAGGGAAAATCTAGGAACTAGGTGAAAAGATCAAAGGGTTCGTCTGCAAGAGATATAGAGGAGCATGGTATTTATGCCTTTATGATACTTTGGGGTTTTTTTGATGTAGTGTAGGATGAAAAGGAAGAAATCAAAATGAGCATGGTAAGTATGAATTCATTTATCAGAAGACAAGGGACATAAACATGAAGTTCATAGCAAAACAGAGCTTAAAACTAAGAATTATGTTTATAACCCTAAAGGAAAATCATTGAAAATCATAAGCATGGAAATAGAATGGAATTATCATTCATATAAGACTATAATAGGGAGAAAACTTTATCACAAACTCACAACACAAGAATTCTTGAATAATAGCTGCAACTATCCTTTGAATTTCTACAAACGTGATGAAGTACAAGCTCTAAAGAGTTCAAATCACTAATGTCCAACCTGTTCTATGACTGAAAACTAGATACATATAGACCAAAACCATTTTCCCCTCTCTCAAGGATGAATCCTTCAGTTTAGGAACTTATTACATGAGGTGTTAACCAAAACCCAAATACCTAAGGAGGTTAAAACAAATCCTCCATTTAAGCTTTGACTGAATTGCTCTCATAAATGAGGCCTAAATTTACATAAAAACAACCTAACAAGCTTATTTACCTTTCATTAAATCAGAATTACATCCAAGTTAAGTAATTACATCATAAAAACTTGAATCTAGCTGATAAAGCTGAGAAAAAGTAATTACAGGCAAAAGCACAGCATGACAGGAGGAAGCGTAGTGAGTTTGGTCGAATTGATTGTTGGAGGCCTTCTTGATGTCCAAATCAGGATCTTGATGGCACATTGGAAAGATGTGGATGTCTTCTACATATTGGAATATTCAAGAACTGAAAAAGGTTGCTCCTTTCCCTCTAAAACTTCACTCTCCTAGAGGTACTCTCAAAAGTGTAGCGAGCTCTTCAAAAAGAGGGCAGAGAGGTGTTTTTTGAGTAGTTTTTGGCCTTTTCCACCAACCAAAACTTGCTAAAGTTCTACTCCCAAAGGATAGAAGTGATGTACAAGTGATGAGGAATCTAAATATGCAAGACAAATTTTATTTGGAGCCTCCAATAAAAAGCGCAACCGAGGAGACGTGTGATATATCTTCCCTGGGAAAGAACGACAAGGACGAGATCTGATTGGTGATGGTGAACAGTGATCAGACACAAGAAAGGATGATCTTATTTCACTTGGGGACTCAAGTGTCGAAGAATCCAAATGTTTAGAATTTTCATAGCGACTCCATTGTTCAAAAAATGGTAGTTTGAAGAACTTCTTGGTGACTTAACTATTTTCAATATGAATTCAACTGCTCGAAGGTATGCTCCTATGAATCGTTCTCACATTCCTGGTTTCCCAAATTGAATTCCTTACATAGATTGGAAAACTAATTTTCCAAAATTCAAAGATGGAAACGAGGATGAGGCTATTCTGCATCTAATAAAATTTCATTAGCATATACATAAGCTCGGGATTAGGTTTCATGAGGATTGTTTGATGAAAATGTTTATGGCTACCATAGAAGGAAAAGAAAGATCATGGTATGAAGGGTTAAACCGAGGTATCTTATACACTCTTAAAGATTTCCATAGAGTGTTCTTTGAGCATTATGAGAAGTCTCTTTACAAATCTGTTGTTTCCTTTGTGGGCCCTGACCCACATTCAGCGTTAGTCAGCCAAACAAATCCCTACACTACTAGCCCTTTCGGCATTAGCCCATGGAGCGTGGATTGAAGTCTCACCCAAAGCAGCATGGGGGGATGCTGGAGCCAAGTTTCTGCACCTTGAGATGGTCATGATGTCAACTTATACCCCCTACCCTTGCTTTCACACTAGTCGCTAGGCCTTAGGGCCCTATCAGTCTATCCTTTATTCCACCCTTTAGTACCTCCACGAAGGTGTATGATTGACCTTCGCGTAGCCCTAACCCATAGTTCAGGTACTTTCACGTAGCTATAGCAATGTATTGTATTGGTTCCCAAGTTATCTCAAGTGTTTTACTTATCTTACCAATCAATTATAGTTAGTGTTGCGTAAACTGATATCTTTACTTGTGTTCAATTACCAGATTTAATCACATACATTCATGCATCAACTAAACATTGTAAAATAAACTCAGAACGCAATATAATCAGATGCATTAACAGAGACTAAATACACAGTAATTGCAGAATACTTCTCTTTATTAATATCTTCCAATTTAATACAAACTCTATCCACCTTGTGCACACAGCTACAGGGGTCCGCACACTTAACTGTTGACTTCCACCCTAGGCCTCTGTGCACTCAGCTGCAGAGCCTCTACCTACACTAAGACCCGAAACACTTAGACTTCTCTACCAAGACTTCCAAAGCTTAATTGTTCTCTCACTTCCTAGATCTTACTTACTTAGCTCCTTTTTATACAATCCCATGGTCTGCGGACCATCTGTAGATATTTACAGCCGACTTGATACTTTACAAAATAAGGGTGGACAACCCTTTATGACTCTTGACACCTTCGCACTCCATGACCAAAAATTGTGGAGAATTTACAATTTTATTACAAAATTGTCCAAAAACATGGACTTTTAGTCCCAAAATTGCTCTTGGAGGAACCCGTTCCCAATAGCCCCCCAACACAAACATGGTGACTCACCCTCGAGTCACTCTACGGGCATGAAGATCTTGGCGCAAAGACCCCCCAGCTTGACATGTATGACAACAACCTCGGTGGTGCACTGCGCGGCCGCCTACTTCACTTCTTCAACCAACTGTCAGCCTGAAGCTTCTTTTGAGTCACTTGCAGACTAGCAAGCCTTCCTTCAATGGAGGTTGTGACCGAATAAGCTTCATCCAAGCAAGGCTTCAAGCGTGCCTTCAGCACTGCCTCTTTGTGTTGCGCCACATCTACTTGTTCCTTCAATGTTTTGGCCTCCTGCAACTTTTCTAGTCTTTGTGTGAGAGTGATAGTGTGCGATGTTCCTTTTACCTTGTCATAGCACTGTTTCAGTTCTCGCACCTCTATCTATAGCCATTGTACATCAGGATCCTCCTGCAGACTGCTCAAGACCTCAAACGACTGTTCAAATAGTTATGTGTAGTTTTCTACTTCACTATCTACTACTGCTATCACCTCTATGATAGTGGTTGCATGCTGCTTCCTTACTTCCGGTGGAGTTGAAGGCTGGGCCTTCAACTGCAAATCTGCAATCTCTAGGTTCAGGTCCAGCTAAACCTTAGCCAACTCTATGTGAGCATCGCACACCCTTGTAGCAAGTTTGTAGACCTGTTCATCTGCCTCCACATCCTCCAGAATGACCAATTCGGGGACCATTCGATAGGTTTCCTTCACGGCCTTAATCATGTGCTGCTTTGTGTTAGTAATTTCCACCATGGAAGTGAGGGTGGTGTCTCACTGTAGGGCCATTTGCACATTATTGATCTTCTGCTCATTGATTACCTGCAAAGTGTGCTATTCACGGGCCCTCAGCTCTGTGATCACTCCATCCTGTAGTAGGTGGAGCGCCTCACCAGGAAGCGCTGCCAAGTTTGGCCCTACCCCCTTGAGGGCGTTGATAGCAGGCCTATCAACTTCATCTTCTGTGGTGAGTGCTCCATCCGGCAGCACTATTGCTCGAGAGTCCTTCACACATAGCATCCCATCGGCTTCTAAAGTACCAATGGTGAGGTTGGTGGACACCGCACCAGCCTATGATGCGCAGATCTGCAACTCATGCAGACCTATATGAATGGCCCCTAATACTACTATTGTTGCTGCGTGACATCCTGCACCGTATCTCCAATGTCATTCAAATCTTCCTATGTTAGGGTGATTGGGTCCAACGACATCTTACTGGCCTTCGATATATTTCATGGCCCAACATTTTCTTGTCCCCTTGGATGCTTGATATGGTACGATGTCGTCTGGGGGGCAGCTCCATGCTCCTCTATCTCCTCATCCATTTCTTCCTTTGTTTTGGGTGAGGGTGACCTTGCACCTTTATCAGAGTCGCGCTCTGATTCACCTGTCTGATTTTCCACCTGCTATGTGGCATCGCACTCTTCCTAGGCCTTGTCAGCAGCCTCCTTATTCCTCTTCTCAGTAAGATGTGTCATCTTGAGCTTGGCCTCCTCCTTTTTATGCTGCACGACGGACTTGCTCGACCCCACCACCAAGTTTGAGGTAGTGCGCCACTCTACCGACCAACAATCAAGAAGTGCATTAATCGCATCGTCAGTTGTAATGTAAGGCAAGTCATGCCACTTCTACTCAGGGTCCTTCTGTGCCCTAATCGATACGTGCTAAAAGTCTTCCTTGAACTCCACATGCTCCTACAGTTTGGCAAACACAATAGGCAACAATCACGGATTGTGATTGATAGCCATGTGTATATTCATTTCCATCTAGATCTAGAATATATTGCTCTCCTTGATGCGTTGAGCATCCTTGGTCGCCAACAGCGAAGCGTACTTCACTGCTTCTAGTAGGTCTAGTGCAACCGAGGGGAATTGACTGTCTTCAGGCAGCTCCCAGGCTATCAACACAAAGGACAACAAGAGCCACGCATAGTGGAAGGTTTTGCTGAGCTCTTGTGCCTCACGGTAGTTCACAAGGAACTCACAGCAGAGATAGTGTGCCCAATTAAACTGTACGCCTTTGGTGCATTGGGACGCTAGATCGATGACAGGTTGCGACACTTCATCTGCGCGACACTTCCTCATAACGTTTCCTACCAAAATTTGCGTGGCCACCTTGACCACAGGATCGCAGATACTCGAGATGGCATAGCCTCGCAAATTTTTCACGAGCTTGAATTTATCCTTCATGGCCTCCACGAGGGCCTGCTCGCCAACTTTTCGGCCAAACACCATGGTCGAATTTTCCTCTGTATAGTGCAGCTGTGTGATCCTATGGATCAACCTATCGGTGATGGGTATCGGTTCCTCCAGCCATAGACACCCTTTGTACACCAATCATAGTAGTTTCTTGATGACTAATACCATAATGGGTGTGCGATTGTAGTGTGGCACCCATAGTAGGTAGAGCAGACCTCCCTTTTCTACACCCCTGAGCCACTTTTGTGGTTCCAACACAGTCATCCCAGTGGTTATGTGAACAACATGGTACATTAGCTGTTATGTTGCCGAGTGAGGGAACTTCTCAGTGTCAACTAAGTCCCAATATTCTAGTTTCAAGAGTGGAACCCACCCCAAGCACGGTCCTTCAAATACAATCTCGTCCAGTAGCAGACGTATGTGCAAGGCGACCGTGCTTTCATCAATGTCCTTTGGCACCTTGGTCTTGCACTTGCACGAAGGGATGTATTCAGGAAACTTAGTGATAGGGTTAGAACCCTCGACTTCAATGTCCTCCATTTCCACCCCCAAATCCTCATCATCCATCGATATTTCCTTAATCTCTTCTTCCTCCAGCTCCAAGTTAATATTTTTTCCCTTTTCCTATGCGGTGGGCTTATCCTTCTATGGGTTTCTTCTAGGCGATGCATGCATCGGTATCGCAACCTTCTTGTTCTTCTTATCCTTCGCACTCTCCTTGGTCGGGGTAGGCTTCCGTCTAGGCATCCATGGTGACTTGGGGACTTTAGCTAGTACCTCTGCAACCTCCGGAGAAAATCCCTCTACCTCCATAACAACTTACATCACAGTCCCCTCGGGTGTGACTGGTTCGGCATCCATAGCTTCAGATCTTGGGATAAATTCATGAATGAAATTACGGTCAGACTCCGGAAATCAATCAAACACTGGGTAGTCAAGCAATTCTTCGAAGAATGTACGGATCATGCACGTATGAGAACTCACCAACTCAATGCTAAAAATGCGATGTGTTTTTCGTTGGGTAGCCACATGTAATTTATAGGCCATTTTGAGTTCAAATCTGACCATCCCCCCCCCAAATTCGGTTCATTAATGCCAAATTGGAAACATATTTTCACGGATCTTACCCATAAATTTTGTCTTAAATGTTGGTCGCCCGCTCCATTTGGCCACATTCTCATCGTCAAATCATGAACAGTGACTTTAACGGTAACTTTTCAGCTAACCTGCGTGATTTCTCCCAGGTAGCGCAACTCTCTCTATGCTATCGCGAACCCTATTACATCTTTGCATTCCACACAATCCTCCGATCACGCAGTTCCTCAACCCAGGCATTATATTTTATAGTCCTGCGCCTCCTTCAGCTACCTGGAGTGCTAAGACTATGCTACCTTTATATAGTCACCTGGCCGGATCACCAATGTATGGCTTCAATCAGCTGCCATTCACCTTTCCTCGGAAGGGATATCCATTCAATTTAACCAAATAAGCTGCTTAATGAAATAGGGCCCTAGCCAGTGCATCCAGAATTTCCCTGGAAATTTATCAAAATTGCTGTCATATAAAAAAACAATATCATTTACCTTAAAGGTGTGCAGTTTAATGTGTCGACCATGCCATGCTTTTTCGCGCTACTTTTGGACCTGGTTGTGAAATCCAGCAAGAAACCTTTCTTCCTCAAGCTCAGCAAGCTGCACGAGCCTCTCTTCCAGGGCCCAATGATTCGTCATACCCGTGAATGCTGCTATGCGCAGACTAGGCACAACGTATTCCATGGGCATCACTCCTTCAACACCATACAAGCCTAAAGGTTGTCTGTCCAGTCAACGTTTTGCATGTCGTTCAATAGGCCCATAGTACTATGGGTATGCACAGGTCCCAATCACTTCGCTGAGCATTGCAAACCTTGGTCAGCACGTTTTGTAGTACCTTATTAAATGCTTCCACTGTCCCATTAGCCTGTGGGTGATAAGGCGTGCTTTTCTAGTGATATACCTAAAATTCCTTTGTCAGCACGCTGATTGTTTCTTTCAGAAAGTGCATACCATGATTACTCATAAAAATCTTTGGACAACCCAAATTGTGTTAGTACATTCTCAAAGAGAAACTTTGCAGCGATCGCGCCTGTGCGATCCTTCATAGTGTGTGCGTCCGCCCATCAAGTCAAATACTCAATCACGGCGATAATGTACCGCATTTCCTTCTTCTTTCCTTGGGGTTGAATGGGTCCCACAAAATCTATTGCCCATTTCTTGAAAAGTTGTAACATCATCTGTGGGTTCAGAGCCAACTCATTTCTCTGTGATGGCCTACCATTCCTTTGACACACGTCGCACGCCTTGCAATAAGCTTTTGAATCCTGATGGAGGGTTGGCCACCTGAACCCTAAGCGTAGGATCTTCCGTGCGGTCACCCTCCTTGCGTAATGCCCTCCCGCGGCACCCCCATGAGCGCTTACGACGATACTGATCCTTTCAAACTTTGGTACATTTGCTCATAATACTTCACTAGACCCCATCTTGTACCGATGTCTCGCAATGACAGAAAAGTCTGGCGCGCTCACAACTAACTCCTTTTTCTGCTGGGTGGTGTAGCCTTCCGGAGCAGTTCCTGTTGTTAAGAAATGTATGATGTCTTCAAAGTGACCATCCGCAACGCGCACTGCAAAGATATTTGTGTCAGGAAATCCCTCCTCCAAATTAGTGGGCTCTTCCCCCGTTTTGAGGTGCGACAGATGGTATGGTCCCACGTTCAGCTGTCCAAGCTTCACAATAAATTCAAAATCATACTCCTGGAACAATAACAACCACCTACAAATTCTCCCCCCCAACACAAGCTTATTGACCAGGTAATTCAATGCAGAATGATCCGTATACATCTTAAATTGTTCACCCAACAAATATTGTCTAAACTTCTGGAGCATGTATAACATGGATAATTCTTTGCGCTTGGTGGTGGAATAGTTCTTCTCAGCCTTGGATAGGATCCTACTTGTGAACGCTATAGGATGTTCCAATTCTCCTCTGTCGACCTATGTCAGAACTACTCCCAGTGCTATACATGATGCGTCTACATGTACATGAAACTCCTTCTTCCAATCTAGGATGAATAAATCGATGCGGTGACCATTTTTCCCTTCAACACATCCAAGCTTTTATGATAGTCCTCATTCCAACAGAATGTGACATCCTTTTTCAACAACTTCTTCATAGGCGCAGTGATCTGGGCATAGCCCTTGATAAACTTCCTATAGTACCCAATATGTCCCAAGGTTGCGCACAATTGTTTCACACTCCTCGGCGCCTCCAAGTTAATTATCACTGCAATATTCACAGGATCTACCATCAATCCCTGTTTGCATACCACATGACCCAGCAAAGTCCCAAAAGGGACATAAAACATACATTTCTTCAGATTGAGCGCAATCTGCTACCTTCAGCAGGTATCTATCATTAAACACAAACTTACCACAGGGTGTTTTACCAACCCAAACACATTCTAATCATCAACGTACACCTCTAGAAACTTATGAATGAATTCCTTGAATGCATCAATGACTATGCATGAAACAATTATAGGCATATTCGTTAATCCGAAAGGTGTCATGGTGTACTGAAAACATCCCCATTTAGTTGCAAAGGTCATCTTACTTCTATCTTCAAGCGTGATTTTGATCTGATGGTACCCAGAAAACCCATGACTGAAGGAGTATGCTTCCTGGCCACCTACATTATCCAATACCTCATCAATGATTGGAGTCGGGAAAGGATCATGCATGCAAGCGTCATTCAACTTCTTGAGATCCACGCATATCCTTATTTCATCCTTCTGCTTCTTTTCCTATACCACCACTAGGCTTACCCAATCAGATTCTTCTACGGGCTCAATGATGCCTGTCACGAGCATCTTATCTAACTCTAAGTAGACCTTCTCCTTATACTTCGGATTGAGAGGGTAAGGTCTTTGCTTAACCGGCTTGGCATCGAGTTTTAACATGCTCTTCACAACGCCCAGGTCTCCTATTATCCCATTTAACTTTATAAACTTGGTAGGAAACAAATCCTGGTATTCGCGGAGCAATTTGATGACCTAAACTACCGTCGCATCATCCCAGTAATCTCCAATCTTCGCAAATTTGGGCCTCACCTCCATACCAATATTTATCTGTTTAGTCTTCAGCAGTGCAGTTATATCAGTATTCTTGATCGGCAGTCCCTTGACCTTGCCGCGACCCTGGTTTTCAGGAATATTAATCTTTCATGGATCCTCATCTTCTTCTTCAACAGTCACATTATAGCATTCCACCGCATGGCTCAGCTGAGTAGTCCAATTGGGTTGAATCAGATCCAAAGGATGTTGCGGTATCCTAAAGATCACTGCTTTAACCTCTTGTAGTGCTTCATCAATACAGTCAAACCCATCTTCGAAGCTAAAAGTCATTATGAACCCTTCGCGCAAAATATCTCATTTGCTCATGCCATGGTGGAGCTCTGTCCCCAAGTACTAGTTCATCAGGATTACATCGGGGGTGTGACAGAACAAGTGCACCCATTCAGGTTTGGGCTTTGCTCCATAGGCCTTAGCCCATTTTGCGAAGTGTGCGCATGGATCATCCTTCCCGTCATACTTGTCTATCACTCATACCTTTGGCTTCCCAAAGCATGTTCTCATCATCCTCCTACACTCATGCCAATCATCAAAACTACCCTGGTGCATACCCCACCATCTTGCATCCGTAATGCGTAGTTCCCAGTCGAAAGCATGGAAGAACTGCTTCTCTCATACTTCCCTCTCAAATTCATCCAAAAACACATCCACATTATTTAATCCATTATTAGTGGACATATTTCTTACCTCTAGCGAAACACAACGCAATGACCAGGTCATCATGCTACAGCTCATCTTGGTTACTTGCGTGGATAATCCTTCCTGTCATACTTGTTTGTCACTCATACCTTCGGCTTCCCAAAGTGTGTTGTCATCATCCTCCTAAACTCGCACCAATCATCAAAACTACCATTGTGCGTACCCCACCATCTCGTGGGCGTAGCGCGCAGTGCCCAGTCCAAAGTCTAGAAGCGCTGCTTCTCT
>APFE030101174.1:95224-113366 GCA_000404065.3 Pinus taeda
TCGGCGGGTCTGCCATATCACTGCGCATATTGTGTACAAGGCTCGGGGCTCCGCCGATATGCGATATGCGATGGGACTTCAGACCCGACAATATATACAATGTGGTTAATGATGCCGTCAGGTCTGGAGGTCAGTGATGCACCATATATACGCGTAGACCTTGGATTGAGGCTGATTGCGATATGCGACGGGCTTTCGGACCCGACATGTATATATATTGTGGTTTATAATACCATCAGGTCCGGCCCATATGGCATGTGTTATGCTCCCATATTGAATGCAATAAGCAAAAGAGGGATGGTTTATGAATTTTGCGAAGGGTTTCCTTTGTAAAGGGATTGTAACATGACAATGATGCGACCAAGGGTTTTGCGAATTAAACCAACAAATGATTATGATAAGGGTAGGGGTGATTCATGTGTGCTTTGTGAAGGATTTCCACTATAAGGCATTGTGATGGGAATAGTAATGCGATGAGGGTTTTGAGGGGTTAAACAAGTCCCGATAAATATAGGAATGAAGGGCTTAGGTGGGAGATTTGTTAAAGGGATTTACACATTTGTGAATGGAAGATTTGGCTCTCCACAGAGTTAAAATCACTGGGATGAAACAGATCATTCGGAGGGATGAAAGACCGGATTTATAGGGGACCCATTGAAAATTTGCTATCAGAGCATGTTTTAATGGGGTGATAGTTGTGGCCACAACAAATGGCGAACTGTTGGACGAACCAGTTATCTCTATTTCCAAATAACCTTCAGATCAATAAGACATCAGGATGTTAAAATTAACTTGAAATGAAAACTATAAAGATGGACAAACATGGTTCCACTTAAACATTAATGCTTAAGAAGGGATAGAGACAAATAACTTCTACTTGCTGATATGATTTTGATAGGAATTCTCCACTAGCATCATTATGGGGTTTATTGGCTTTCCTTTACCTGTTTCCCACTTTCAAAAATCCCTTTGGGGCCATCACTGGTCTATCCATACCTATCTAGGTGTGTACCTCAGCTCTTTATTGCTCATCAAGCCTAATGTAGACATGTTTTCTTGCACTTTATATGAGAATTTCAGTGCTATATTTTTATTGATTGAATGGGGCATAGTCATGGATCATGGCATATTTTTAAACCTCTTAAGCAAGGTTGGGCTTGTTGTGTCAACTGGTACTTTGAGCCCAGCAATAGTCCCTACTTTAATCGGCTTCCCAAACAACCTGTCCTTTCAGATTAGCATAAAGACTTGACATTTCATTTCTTCTTAGATAAGTCCTTCCAGTTTTAGGCACAAGGACTAGAGCACAATTAGATTTTCCACAAGGTATAAGACAGTGAGCTTAGCCCATGAAAGGAGGTTTACTTGTGAGTAACAGGCATTGGACCATTTAGTGTAGTGGATGGGACCAATGGAGAATGACTGTAAACCTTAGAAGCAAGTATAGGCTAGGTCTGAGTGGGATTTATTCAAAATGCAGCGTTCCTCCATCCCAGTCCAGTTGTATTCACACATTTTTAGTTTTATAAAAAAAGATGCCTCTACATGCTCCAGATATCCAAGTTATCAACAGATCTCACATAATTCCAAACAGATGTCAATGAGGGGTTTTGGTTTGCATTCCACTGTTGATTCTCAAGAGCTCATGGGTTGATAGAAATTTTGATTGATTTGTGGGGAAATGATGGATTCAGGAACAACAAAATCATTAAAAATTTAGTGAGGAAGGGAAAGGTTGAGAGTAGTGAATGAGGGCAAATCTGAAAGGTAAAACGATACTAGAGGACTTACAATCAGCTGGCTGAAAAGGAATGTAATTCAAAACAACAAAAAAATAAACTTGGCAGCAAAAAAAAAAGAGAGGACATGAATACAACTAAACTAACAACATAATTAAATGAACTCTAACCTACTCAAGAGATAACCACCATGTGGTGGCTAGTGGAAGTGTCTCTTGAGATCCTGGCCAGTAACAGGGAGTTTTTCCATTTCTCCCTGTAAGGTTTTCAATCTGTAAATTGCATGACCAGTTTTTTCCATAGCTTGGAATGGGCTCAGCCATGGTTGTTGTAATTTTATGTGCTTACCTGTTGGCTTGAAAAGTAAATAAATTTCTCAATGACAGATATCACCTCGTCTTCACTTCCATTTAAGTCATGCTCCCTTTTGTTAATGGCTACATTTCTGAGTGTTCTTTCGCAATGTAGGAACTCAAAGATTTGGTTATCTCCTTTGAACACCTCATATTGGTACCTCACCAGGTGTGGCGTCTTGCAGTGTATCCTTTTATTTACCCAACGTACAATTATTAGGGAATCACCAAATATACGATTTTTCACTTTCACATCAATGGCCCCTTTCAGGCCCCATTACAATCCTTCATATTTTGTTGTGTTGTTGGTGTATGTGACCTCCAACTGGTCGCCCATCAGATGTTGGTTCTCTTGCGGGTTGATGAAAATGTTTCCAGCGTCTGCACCTTCAAGGCAGTTAGAGCTATTAAAACAGAGTGCGCAGAATGTATAATCTAATGCTACATCAATTGAACTATTATCTACAAAATTAAATCTACCATCTAGTATAGTACAGGATAGCTCATCAGTTGGATTATGAGGGTGATTGATTCTTTCTTCCAACTATGTGTTTGTTGAAATATCCTTAACTATTTTTGTAGGGCATTCTCGGAAACAGGTTTCCGTGGCACAAACATTGAAACTAGAATTCCCAAGGATAGATTTAGAGAACATTATAGATTCATTGGGGTTGTTTAGTTCCGTTACCACATATTTCATATATATTTCCCGATCCACTCTCAGCATATCACCTTTGCCTCTCTAAGGAAACAAAATATGGGACCAATCAGTTGAGAAATATCCATTTCGATTTGATGACTAGTCCCTACTAAGCAGCATTCCATAAGCCTCGGGTATATCCACTACCACTATATCAATGACTTGAGTGTATTGAGGTTTGGTAGCCATTCGAATCAACACATCTTTCATCTCCCCAATAACTCTCACATTCGTTCTGTCCAACAACATAATTCAAGTTTCGGTTTTATTGGGTATTTCTTGAAGTCTCTTAGCAAGAGCGTAAGGCATAACAGTGGATGAGGTGCCAGAGTCTACCAAGCAATTGTGCACATTCATGTTGAATATTTCAAATGTGATAAGGAAGGGTGGAGTAATATATTTTGATTTCCTCCCTATCATGGCTGCAGTGACATCTTGGGGCTTTCAAGTCATTTTGGACAGAGTGGCTTCCATGGCTGATGACATTTTCGCTGCACTAGAGGTACTGAAAGGTGTAGCCATTAGCTTCTTGGTTTGGCTACTTGGGGTATTGGGGGTTTTGCAGTTCTTCTTGTTCATGGCTTTCAGCAGCAAATCTCTTTGTTGCGTTAATTTTAACAAGTCGAAATATGTGATATTAGCCCTAGACCTCTTGAGATCATCTACAATATTGTAGTCAATGTTATAAATAGGATAGGGCGGGGTAAACATACCTGTTTTTCTATTCTTAAATGGAGTTTTCCATCTTGAGTCGCCTTAGTTGCAGTGGGAGATGCCTTATCCTTTTCTAGATGGTTTGCAACTGGGGTGTTCTTGGAATCACCACTAGATCTATATTTTCCAACATAAACTTCGGGCGCGGATTTTTTCACAGGGCGATCATCTTGCTTGGTGCGGTCTATGGGTTTTATCGCACCTGGGAGCAACCCTTTACTTCGCGTGTGGATTTCATTAGTTTTGATTTCTGCAGGGTTATCTCCTTCGTCGTTGTTCTCATTACTATGGAAATCCCACAACACATTAATCTAGGTTTCCTCTTCTGAGGGTTCTTCTACTTGGCATTCCTCCCCGTCTCCTAGTTCTGGTTCAAGCTCCAGTGTAGGTTCTTCTTTGTTAAGGAGCAATCCAATAAGAGCCAACTCTTCTGTATTTAAAGCCCCTTCATTAGGTGCAGCAGGCAATGCAAGTTGACCATGACCACCTTGGATTTTCTTATGATAGAAATGCTTGAAGGGATTTCTATTGTTACAGCCTCCTCCTTTGCCACTAGTACTCTCCCCATGATTTCTTTTCATATCCATGACTATGTTCATTAGTTTCTTAATGATCCGATGCAACCCTTCCACATCTATGGTGTCCTTTTCTTTATTTTCAACCCCTTTGTTATCATTTCAATTATTCTTCTTGGATGTCTGAGAGGCTTTCTTTTCCGCAGTTGTAGGATGGCATGTTGTAAGACTGAGCATTTCATTCTTGACCTTTACTGCTTCATCGATAGCGCCTTGTAAGGTTTTCACATTACTCATTTTAACCCACATCGTTGTAGGGACAGTGAGAGCAGAGATATAGAACTCTATGAGCACTTCCTTAGTAGGTGGTGGTGGTTGGGATTCTATTGAACAAGGTGTTGAACCAGATGTTAAAATCCTTAACCTTCTCCTTGGTTTCCATTTTCAGATGGGATAGCTCTAAAACTAAGGCCGCAGGTGTTTTGTCATCACCAAACTTGCCTAAAAAGGTTTTTTCAAAAACATCCCAAGAGGTGATTGACCCTATTCTAAAGCTGAAATACCATGTGGAGGCTGCACCCACCAAAGTAAAAGAGAATAAGCAACACACCACATCTTCATCGGCAACCCCTAACCTGCGCAAGGCTAGGAAGAAAGAGCGAATATGGTTATCAGTGGTATCTCCCTACTCAGGGTCAAAATTGGGTAACACTCTTTCTGTATTTTGGGTAAGGGATGTTGTTTCCTGGTTACCACTACAGCGTCCTGTGCAAGCTAAGAAGGGAGTGCTCCTGGAGGAGGTGGGGGTTGATTCCCACCCAGAGTGGGAGGTGGACACTGATTCCCGCTTGGAGGGGGAACATTGGCCATACTATGGATAGGGAAGTTTTGGTTGGAGGCTTCTCTGTTAGGATTCTCAAAAGAAAGCGAGGAGTTACCTTTAGAAGGAGAATCCTCAGGAATTTCTTCCCAAGGGGTGTCAATACTTTGAAAGGATTCTAGCACAATATCTTCGAGAGATCAGTTGCAGATGTATCTTTGTGCAGGGTAAAGATCCTTGGATTTCTCTTAGTTGTCAAAGGTAAAGAGTGAAAGATGGGAAGCTGGGAGAGGGAACGAGTGTAAGACTAAGTAAGTGCTCTGACTAGTTGTTCCTAAGTGACAGGATACTCCCACAGCCTTTCTTCCTTGGGTGACCTAAAAACAGCACTTAGAGGGGTCTTTGTTTCTTCAAAATGAGGCTCTTTCAAATGTGTAGAAGGATCTCTCCGACCTCTACAATCCATACATTCATCCTTTTGAATCCATCCGTGGCACTTATAGATGAAATCTTGAAAAGCTGGAGAGGGAAGTTCATGCCCTCCTTCTAGCGCCAATTTGTTGACATGGAAAATGTGCACAGTGCCAACATGGGGAACTAACCCAATCGCAAGCCCCAATTAGACCTGCTTTCATTTGGAATGGCTAGCTCGGACGGGTTTTTAGGGACCCCGTAAACCATTTGAACATGTCGAAAGATTGCTTCCAGGAGGAAGACATCAATTAAATCAACAAAACAAAATAACTAACCTCTATGTATTAAATCCTATCTATACTACTTCTGACCACTCTAATCTAGTCCTAGCTATCCTAATCTATCCTGGAAAAGCATAATACAGAGGTTTAAACAACATATATATGTTCAGTAGGAGCGTGATAAAGAAGGTTAAACATCACGCATATATTCATGCCCAAATGAATCAATCACTGACGTCACAGCTGGATAAGACTGTATTAAAGCAAAATTGCAATCCAATCACTCATATAGGAATCCACATTCTTCTATGGAATTAAAACTGCAACTGATGTTTAATTTAGTTTTAAATTAGAGACCATTCATAAGTTAACCATGAAACTGAATCACATTCAATTTAACAAGACTAATAGTGAACTGTAAGTCATCAATATGCATAAATATAAATCACATTTACATTCATGCCAATAAAAACACTGATCCAAAACAATACAATGAGTCTGAAACTAAAGGCTCCTTCTTCCCTAAAAAATAGTCCTCCTCATTCACAATAAAGCAGCACTGTTCCTTTTGAAAATCAAAAGCCCTTTCTCCTCTTCAGAGGTAATACTTACGCAGCCCTGACAAACCTCAGCCTTCCATGACCTTTCCTTTCCTCTTGCCATTACACAGATCAATATGTACAGATGTGACAGGTTGGTGAAACTGTCAACAAGCTGAGGTCACCCTACCTCTTCATCTTCCTAGGTTTTCAGATATGCCAATCAAATACAAAGAGATAGGATCAATAGTGTGACCGTTGGCACATAGAAGGCATAATGGCCAGGTCGGTTCATTTCCTGAGGAGGAGAATAGGTGCTAGTGAGAAGGGCAACTGTATGTTGCCTTCCCACAATGGATACAGGGACAGCTTTGCTTGCAAGCTGTATAGGCAACGCATGGAGTTGCGGCTAGATTCTTTAAACGCAGAGCTTCTACATACACAGCCTTTCGAATCCCCTCTTGCATCATTTTCTTCTCGCCTACAATGATAGCCATCATTAGCTTGATGATTATGAACAATATAACAAAAATATTCATGTAATGCACAAGCGCTTCCTTCTACACTGAAAACCCAATCCCTTTGTTATTTCAGAAATTTTTGAAAACACAGGAAAGTAAGGAAAACCCCACCTTGATCACTCAAACTTGACCTCAAATATTATATATTGGCACTTATAAACATCGTTGGGTCCGGCATATCGCATATCACAATAGGCGTGAGCCTGGGGCTCCACCGATATGCGATATGCGATATGGCCCCACAGCCGAAAACATATACATCGTATTTGATAGGTTGGCAGGTCCGCTATATCACTATGTGTAATATGTATAAGGCCCGGATTCCCACTGATAATGCGATATGCGATGGGCCTGTGAACTCGAAAAGATATATATATATATATATAGATATATATATATATATATATATATATATATATATATATAATATATATATATATATATATATATATATTATATATAATATATATATATATATATATATATATATATATATTGCATTTGATAGCTCGGCGGGTCCACCATATCACTGTGTGTATTGTGTACAAGGCTCGGGGCTCCACCAATATGCAATATGCGATGGGACTTCAGACCCGACAATGTGGTTAATGATGCCGTCAGGTTCGGAGGTCAGTGGCGCGCCATATATATCCGTAAACCTTGGACTGAGGCCGATTGCGATATGCAACAGGCTTTCTGACCCGACATGTATATATAATGTGGTTTATAATGTCGTCGGGTCTGGCCCTTAATGCATCTCTTATGCACCCATATTGAATGTGATAAGCGAAAGAGGGAAGGTTTATGAATTTTGCAAAGGGTTTTCTTTGTAAATGGATTGTTACGTGACAATGATGTGATGAAGGGTTTTGCGAATTAAACCAACGAATGATTATGATAAGAGTAGGGGTGAGTCCTGTGTGCTTTGTGAAGGATTTCCACTATAAGGCATTGTGATGGGAATAATAATGCGATGAGTGTTTTGAGGCTTAAACAAATCCCGATAAATATACGAATGAAGGGCTTAGGCAGGGGATTTGTTAAAGGACTTTACCCATTTGTGAATGGAAGATTTGGCTCTCCACAGAGTTAAAATTACTGGGATGAAACAGATCATTCAGAGGGATGAAAGACCAGATTTATAAGGGACCCTTTTGAAAATTTTCTATCAGAGCATGTTTTAATGGGGCGATAGTTGTGGCCACAACAAATGGCGAACCGCAAGGAAAACCAATTATCTTTATTTCTAAATAACATTCAGATCAATAGGACATCAAGATGTTAAAATGAACTTGAAATGCAAACTATAAAGATGGACAAACATGGGTTCCACTTAAACATTATTGCTTCAAAAGGGATAGAGACGAATAGCTTCTACTTGCTGATATGATTTTGACAGGCATTCTCCAATGGCAGCACTATGAGGTTTATTGACTTTCCTTTACCTGTTTCCCACTTTCAAAAATCCCTTTGCGGCCATCACTGGTCTGTCCATACCTGTTTAGGTGTGTACCTCAGCTCTTTATTGCTCATCAAGCCTAATGTAGACATGTTTTCTTGCACTTTATATGAGAATTTTAGTGCTATATTTCATTGATTGAATGGGGCATAGTCATGTATCATGCCATATTTTTAAACCGCTTAAGAAAGGTTGGGCTTGCTATGTTGACTGGTACTCTGAGGCTAGCAATAGTCCTTACTCTAATCGGCTTCCCAAACAACCTGTCCTTCCAGATTCACACAAGGACTTGACATTTCATATCTTTTTAGATAAGTCCTTCCAGTTTCAGGCACAAGGACTAGAGCACAATTAGATTTGCCACAGGGTATGAGACACTGAGATTAGCCCATGAAAGGAGGTTTACTTGTGAGTAATAGGCATTGGAACATTTAGTGTAGTGGATGGTACCAATGGAGAATGACTGTAAACCTTACAAGAAAGTATAGGCTAGGTCTGAGTGGGATTTATTCAAAATTCAGCATTCCTCCATGCCAATTCAGCTACAGTCACACATTTTTAGCTTTATAAAGATGCCCCTACATGCTCTAGATATCCAAGTTATCAACAGATCTCATATAGTTCCCAACAGATGTCAATGAGGGGTTTCGGTTTGCATTCCACTGCTGATTCTCAAGAGCTCATGGGCTAATAGAAAGTTTGATTGATTTGTGGGGAAATGATGGATTCAGGAACATCAAAATCATCAACAAGTTAATGAGGAAGGGAAAGGCCAAGAGTAGTGAATGAGGGAAAATCTGAAAGGTATAATGAGACTGGAGGACTTACAATGAGCTGGCTGAAAAGGAATGTAATTCAAAACAACAGAAAAATAAACTTGGCATCAAAAGAAAAAGAGAGGACATGAATACAACTAAACTAATAGCAGAATGAAATGAACTCTAACCTACTCGAAGGGTAACCACCATGTGGTGGCTACTAGAATTATATCTTGAGATCCTGGCCATTAACAGGGAGTTTTTCAATTTCTCCCTGTAAGGTTTTCAATCTGTAAATTCCATGACCAGTTTTTTCTACAACTTGGAATGGGCTCAGCCATGGGTGTTGTGATTTTGTGTGCTTACCTGTTGGCTCACCACTGAGAGATGAAAAATAAATAAATTTCTCAATGACAGATATCACCTCGTCTTCACTTCCGCTTAAGTCATGCTCCCTTTTGTTAATGGTTGCGTTTCTGAGTGTTCTTTCGTAATGGAAAAACTCAAGGATTTGGTTATCTCCATCGAACACCTCATATTGGTACCTCACCAGGTGTGGTGGTTTGTAGTGTATCCTTTTCTTTACCCAATGTACAATTATTAGGGAATCACCAACTATACGATTTTTCACTTTCACATCAATGGCCTCTTTCAGGCCCCGTTGCAATCCTTCATATTATGTCGTGTTGTTGTTGTATGTTACCTCGAACTGGTCGATCATCAGATGTTGGTTCTCTTGTGGGTTGATGAGAATGTTTCCAGCGTGTGCACCTTCAAGGCAGTTAGAGCTATTAAAATAGAGTGCCTAAAATGTATAATCTAATACTACATCAATTGAACTATTATCTACGAAATTAGATCTACCATATACTATAGTACAGGATAGCTCATTAGTTAGATTATGAGGGTGATTGATTCTTTCTTCCAACTATGTGTTTGTCGAAATCTCCTCAACTGTTTTTGCAGGGCATTCTCCGAAATAGGTTTCAGTGGCACAAACATCGAAACTATAATTCCCAAGGATAGATTTAGAGAACATTATAGGTTCATTGGGGTTGTTTAGTTCCATTACCACATATTTCATATATCTTTCCCAATCCACCCTCAACATATCACCTTTGCCTCTCTAAGGCAACAAAATATGGGACCAATGAGTTGAGAAATATCCATTTAGATTTGATGACTAGTCCCTACTAAGCAGCATTCCAGAATCCTTGGTTATATCCACTACCACTATGTCAATGACTTGAGTGTATTGAGGTTTGGCAACCATCCGAATCAACACATCTTTTAGCTCCCCAATAACTCTCACATTCGTTTTGTCCAGCTGCATAATTCAAGTTTTAGTTTTATTGGGTATTGCCTGAAGTCTCTTAGCAATAGTGTAAGGCATAACAGTGGATGAGGCGCCAGAGTCTACCAAGAAATTGTGCACATTCATGTTGAAGATTTCAAATGTGATAAAGAAGGGTGGAGTCATATATTTTTATTTCCTCCCTATCATGGCTGCACTGACATCTTGGGGCTTTCGGGTCATTTTAGAAAAAGTGGCTTCCATTGTTGATGACATTTTGGCTGCGCTGGAGGTACTGATAGGTTTGGCCACTGGCTTTTTGGTTTGGCTGCTTGGGGTAGTGGGGGTTTTGCAGTTCCGCTCGTTCATGGCTTTCAGCAGCAAATCTCTTTGCTGCGTTAATTTTAACAAGTCGAAATATGTGATATTAGCCCTAGACCTCTTGAGATCATCTACAATATTGTAGTCAATGTTATAAACAGGATAGGGCAAGGTAAACATACCAGTTTTTCTATTCTTAAATGAGAGTTTTCCATCTTGAGTCACCTTAGTTGCAGTGGGAGATGTCTTATCCTTTTTTGGATGGTTTGCAACTGGGGTATTCTTGGAATCACCACTAGATCTATATTTTCCAACATAAACTTTGGGAGAAGATTTTTTCACAGGGCGAGCATCTTGCTTGGTCCGGTCTATGGGTTTTATCGCACCTGGGAGCAACCCTTTACTTCGTGTGTGGATTTCATTAGTGTTGATTTTTGTGGGGTTATCTCCTTTGTCGTCGTTCTCATTACTATAGAAATCCCACAGCACATTAATGAGGGTTTCCTCTTCTGAGGGTTCTTCTACTTGGCATGCCTTCTCATCTCCTTGTTCTAGTTCAAACTCCAATATAGGTCCTTATTTGTTAAGGATCAATTCAATAAGAGCCAACTCTTCTGTATTTAAAGCCCCTTCATTAGGTGGAGCAGGAAATTCAAGTTAACCATGACCACCTTCTATTTTCTTATGATAGAAAGGCTTGAAGGGCTTTCTGTTGTTACAGTCTCTTCCTTTGCCACTAGTACTCTCTGAATGATTCCTTTTCATATCCATGATTGTGTTCATTAGTTTCTTAATGATCCGGTGCAACCCTTCCACATTTGTGGTGTCCTTTTCTTTATTTTCAGTCCCTTTGTTATCATTTCCATTATTATTCTTGGATTCCTAAGAGGCTTTCTTTTCTGCAGTTATAGGATGGCATGATGTAAGACTCAGCATTTCATTCTCAACCTTTACTACTTCATCGATAACACCTTGTAAGGTTTTCACATTACTCCTTTTAATCCACATCGCTATAGGGATAGGGAGAGCAGAGATATAGAACTCTATGAAAACTTCCTCAGTAGGTCTGGCGGTGGCTGGGATTCTGTTGAACAAGGTGTTGAACCGGATGTTAAAATCCTTAACCTTCTCCTTGGTTTCCATTTTTAGATGGGATAGTTCTAAAACTAAGGCCGCAGGTGTTTTTTCATCACTAAACTTGTCTAAAAAGGCCTGTTGAAAAACATCCCAAGAGGTGATTGACCCTATTTTCAAGCTGAAATACCATGTGGAGGCTGCACCGGCCAAAGTAAGAGATAATAAGCGGCACACCACATCTTCATTGGCGACCCCCATCCTGCGTAAGGCTAGTAAGCAAGAGCGAAGATGGTTATCAGCGGTATCTCCCCGCTTAGGGTCGAAATTGGGTAACACTCTTTCTATATTTCTGGGTAAGGGATGTGCTGCCCGGGTACCGCTATAGTGTCATGTGCAAGCCAGGGAGGGAGTGCTCCTGGAGGAGGTGGGGGTTAATTCCAGTCCAAATAACAATAAGATCTATAGATCTATAGGTAAACACCCAAATCTAGAGTTTGGTTTAAGTGAATACCCAACCTCCTCACAGGTCGTGGACGTGTGTTGAGCTTGCAATAGAAAGATCACACTCCAAATTAGGAGATCCCACTACCTATAACAACTCTATGCCCTACACACATCCATAGACAAATAAGACAGTGAGATCTTCCACAGAAGAGAGATTTGGTCACAAAACCAACATAATAGATAACAAATATGATATACAAATATGAAGGAAAGGAATAAAAGCATTCATTAATATCAAAATGACAATAGTACATGAATTATACCATCTGGGTTCTCATCTCAAAATTCTAGCAGAGTCTCCCCCTCTTTCTAGAGTTAATGAGAGTAAATGAGGTCAATGAAAAGAAAAGCACTCCTTGCTAGTATAAAAGAAGAAGAATAACCTTAGCAAAGAGATCTAAGATAACTCACTATAGCTCTAGAGTTATGACTTTCTAATTATGACTAGCCCGGCCCTAGAGAATAGACCATTATATATAGATGTAGAGGCAAGCCCAAGGGGAAGAATGTAGATGCTTAGGGTGATGAAGTATTAAGGAATCTTCTCCAATAATAGACCTATATCCAACTCATACACAAGTGGGTCAAGTTTATCTCCTTGGGAAAGTAGCATATAGAAACCTTTTTCTCAATTATGAAATAATTATTATCTCATAATTATAATATTTTTTCAAAATAATCATGATAAATTGCTCAATTATGTAATTTCACCCTTTTAACATGGAATAAACCCCACATAAGTAAATGTAAAGATGACAAGGAAATGCATTCTAGATAGCAATGGAGGTAATTTGAAATTATGTTTCTCTCACTATAATATAGTGGAAAATAGGGTTATAACACACTTGCATTATAGGGAAGACATAAATGAGACCAAACAATAGAAAAATATCCTTGTAACTTGCTAGACCAATCTCTACTTAGAAGTAACCCATAGGCTTCTAGAATGTCCCACAATTACAATGTTTATGCATTGGTGAACCTTATCATCAAAATATAAATGAAGTATAGCATTGTTCAGTTCACCAATTTCCTGCACTTGTGATCTATCTAATTGTATAATTTGGGTATCACTATTTTCCCATTTTACATTAATCTTCATAGTAATAGATAGAGGCATAACGTTCGCAGATGCACTAGAACCAACAAGGAAATTACAGAGATTATAATTAAATATTTCAAACGTTAAGAGAAAAGGGGCACAAGTAGATCTTGAATTTACATTAGTTGCATTGACAATGATTCAAGTTTAGTAGATAGCTTACCGAATGAGCCTTTGGAAGAAGCATATGTCTTACTTAATAGAGGCTTGCATGAGAATTCTTGGATAATAAATTCTCGTTGACCTGCCAACTTTTCTAGCTCATAAATGGAAATATTAGCATGAGATTTCTTCATTTCATCAAGAATGTTATAATAAATATCGCACATGACATCGTCATCCTTGGTAGGTTGTGTTTAAATGGTAGGTGGTGAAACCGTATCCGATGCCTTAGGGGTGATGGACTTGTTCTTATTATTCTGATAAGTGTTCTTAGGAAATTTGTGTTTCCATATTTGTTTGTGAACTCTGAGTAGGATTACTAGGAGATAAAATTTGCCTCAACAATTGTTTCCTCACGACCTGCTTAGGCATCGGCCCTTTGCTTCTCAAATTGTATGACTTGGACTATTGTTTGGGAGGAGTTTCACTCACTAGGGTATGAATATATATTTGTTTATAATTTTTCAAAATAAGATGAAGTGAGAAAATTGAAGCACCAACACTTGTATTATCCTTGGGTGGGGCTAGTTCATTAGTCTCTTGAATTTACTCGGACTACTCTTTTGCTAACAAACTTTCTACAACATTAGCAACCACAACATTCATATTGTGATTCAATTGTGGGCATGTTTTCTTAGAATGCGCTTCTTGATGACACGTACAATAGTTTTTCATACGCAGGTTCTCAACATTAAATACTACATTAGAGCTTTGAGCATACTTATCCAATTGATTAGTATTATTCTTAAAGAATAACTTAAAGGAATTACTACTGGTAGATTCCTGACTTGACTTTCTTTTCAGTCAGATACTTCATTAGTGAGAATCTTCAAGGACTTAGTCAATCTTTCCATGTCAAAGGGGCCCTTTTCTTTATTTTTAGTGAATGAGGCTTCATACTTCTTTCTATTGTCTTTGGAGTTCTTTGATCTTCTTGATAAACAGTGACTCCAATAGATCTTAAGTCCTTCTCCATGGCAATTGCTTCTACATGAGAGTTAAGATCCATTGACTCCTTTAGACCTCTTATCGCAAAGATGAAAATATTAGTGGGAAGGGAAGTAGCGTAATAGTCCTTAGTGATTGAATTACAAGGCTTAACACTTGTGGGGAACTTGTTCAAGGTATGAGTGAATTTATGATTAAAATCCTTCACCTTTTCTTTATCCCCCATCTTAATATTTCCAAGTTCTTTAAGCAACATGGTGGGAGTTTTATCATCAAAAAAAAATTCTTAGAAATTTGTTTTCAATTATGGATTGAATTTGGTGGAAGGTTATGGTACCTTACTCATGCTCTACCCTCTAGAGTTGAACAAAATATCCTACAAGCATAATAATCATAACATACCACTAACATCCTTAGATTCAAGCAGAATTCATCAATGTGATCCTCGGCCTTCACTTACTTGTATGGATCGTACTTTGTAAACAACTTTTATGGGTGCTTAGTTAAGTGATGAAGGTTACTCAGAAGATAAATAGGCTCTACAGTCCATCCAATCCAATTTTTCGTCATCCATGTCTTCATTTTCCTCCTCCTTTTCACTCTTTGATTTTGAAGACTCTTCTTTGTCATTATTCAGATTTTCATTATTATTTGGTTGTTCATTATCACTCGATTATTTGTCATCTAAAAAATGAAATTCCTCCTTGTCTCCCTCCATATTGCTCACAATAAATAATGGAGTGTACCCTTGATGGTAATATTATTCATGTGAGTCAACCAAATTTTTAAGGGTAACGGTGACCAAATATTCCACTAAAGAGACTAGAATACCATGACAGGTTGTATCTTTCTTTGATTGCTTATGGGGAAGAATGGATGTAACAGGGATTAATCTAAGATCTCTAGAGAACTGACAAGTGATGGGTTGAATCCTCCAGAGCTACTCGTAAGTGACCTCATAAGCACACTCCAAACCTTGATGATATGATTCTTCTTTCTTGGATGTGTGGGTTGGAGTTGGACTCGAATAATCACTACCTTGAACTAATGGTTTTCTATGTGAATGTATTGAATTATCAACCATAAACATGATGCCTTCCGTCTTGTACCAAAATTTCGACAGTTTTGGAAACCGCCAACAAAAAGGGGGTCTTCCCGATATGAATTCCTAACTATATCTCACACCATTTGGAATATTATCCCCATTCAAGAAATTGGCTCGGTCTTCCAATATTATATTCTTAAATATTTTTCTTGGATACAGTTTACAACATAAGAGAGCATGCATATACTTTTGAGATAAGAAAGTAAGTTTTTGTGAAACAAATAGTTTTAATTTGTACAAGGTACTTTCACAAAGGGTAAAATAAAGAGTGAACCTTTAGAAGAAAAGTAAAAGTATTGTCCCAATAAAAACACACACACATATATAGAAAGAATCATTAATTAACCTGTGAAATAGTTCACAAAGTAACAACTATCATGAAAGAAAATAAGGATGTACAATTAAAATATGTGTACCAAAGCCACAAAATAGTTCATTTTCTTTGTAACAATCAAAATTCAGTCTATAAGGTAATTACTAAGATAATGGCCAATAGACAAAATTCATTCCTCCCTAAGATAATATCTCTATAGAAGAGGGAATTTGTAGAGGGTAGACATATCTTAGATGGTATTATAGTTTCTCATGAAGCGATTTATTCTCTAAAGATCACAAAGAGAACTAGAAAGACGATTAAATTACATTTATCTAACGCATATGATAAGATGATTAGGAACTATTTGTGCAATATGATTCATGCTTTTATCTTTTAAAAAGAATCAATTGAATGGATCTATAATATTATAGCCTCAACTTTGTTCTTAATTCTAGTAAATGGATCTCCATCTCCCCCTTTCACTTCCTCTCATGAGATCAAACAACGTGAACCTCTTTCACCATTCCTATTGATCTCGGTAGTTGAGGCATTGGGGTGATCATTTAAGGTCACGACTTAAAAATAGGCTATTTGGCCTTCAACTATATGGAAAGGAACTCCCCTTGACTCAACAAAAATTATTTGATGATATAATGGGCCTAGGAAAACCTACAACATAGGAAGCTTATAGATTCAATAATATTCTTGATCTATTTGCTACAACCTCATGTATGGATATTAATATAAATAAGTAGTAGATATTCTTTTTTGTTACACTATTTAATGCCAAATTCCACGTGGCCCATGTCCTCAAATTTAGATTAGAAAACTCCCATTTAAATATTTAGGTGCTCCCTTAGCATAAAACTCTCTTAACTGGAGGCTCTAGGAAGAGATCCCCACAAAATTTCATAATAAACTAGTAATTTGGACCTTTCTCTCCTTGAATATAGCTAGCCAACTAGTGTTTCTCAAGGTGATACTCCAAGATTTCCCTATATACTTGTGTTTAACTATGATGACTCTCATTTCTATTCTGCAGGAACTTCAGAGAATACAAAGATCCTTCCTATAGGGTGAAGCTCTATTAGAAAGGAAGTGGTTACTAGTAGCATAGGATAAACTATTTTAACTAAATCTCAAGGGTGGATAGGGGTTCCAAGACCCAACTATAATGATAACTATATTGGGTGTGAATATTTGGTGGAGGTGGATACACGTGGGGCAAGATCTTTGGAAAATAATGTAGAGTAACAAGTATGCCCCCCGGACTTTTCAACGAAACTTAATCAAATTGAATACCACTTTTCCTGGTTCAAAAATATGGAATCTATCAAGGAAATGAATGAATTTGATTTAGAAACATTACTTTTAGGAGATAAAAAATGGACAAACAACATTATTTGGGGATGATGCCTGACAACAACTATTGAAACTAGGGGACAAAATTGATCTTGAGTGGCTAAGAAAAAAAATGATAGCTCAAAACAACGTAAACTTTGAAAGAAGAACTAATATTGTTACCCATTTCGTAGAGATAGCAAAAACAATGACCCAATTTTGAAAAGAGGCGATGCAGAACACATATTTTTTTAGTTTTGGCACTTTAAACTTTTTTATGTACATTATGTTTTAGAATGTTAGTGATTTGCATGTTGATTTTAAAAAACTGGTGATTCTACATTAGGCCCTTTTTTTAAAAGACCTATTTTTTTACTTTAAATTTTCTAATGTATGAAATGTGAAATAATTATTTTTTAAATTTAAATTTTTTTTTACATTTTAATTTCTAATGTATTAATGTGGATATTTTTTTTAAATGTTACATTTTTTACACTTAAATTTTTTATGTCAAATTTTTTTTGAACTAAAAATAAAAATAAATAATAAAAATAAATATTAAAAATAAAATAAAAATAATGGTGTATTAAAAAAATAATGTATATATAAACCAGAAAAGTTGGAAAAATAAAAAAATTTAAGAAACTATAAAATTTAGTAACTGAATGAAAAATAAATAAAAGAAATAAATAATCAGATTTAAAAACATCAAAAAAACAACTAAAAAGAACCAAATATCTCAAATTTAAAAATAAGATAATAAAAATCACCTAAACATTTTAAATTTTAAGACATTATATATTTTGGATTTAAAAAAAATATATTTTCAATTTTAAAAAAATAAAAAACATTTAAAACTTTAAAAAACATATGTGCACGCAGCGCCGCTACCCAGGACCCTGCGCCCACTAGCGGTCGGGGGGTATCTTGATGGGCAATCAGGCAATGGCTATCTGATTCTCAGAATCGGATAACCACCGCCCGACCACCCCTACAGGCGGCTTGGTGGTGGCTATCCGATTCTAAGAATTAGATAGCCACCATGCGACCACCCCCACAGGGGGTGGCTATCTGATTCTCAGCCACCATGCGACCACCCCCACAGGGGGTGGCTATCCGATTCTGAGAATCAGATAGCCACCGCCTGACCACCCCCACG
>APFE030101174.1:119372-133905 GCA_000404065.3 Pinus taeda
GTTAACGCTTTCTTAGAAGAGTTTCCAAGATTAAGAAGACCAAGGTGTAAGAGTTTTTCTTGTTCTCTTATTAAAGAATCATAAAAAGCATCAAAGGAAGGGGGCTTGTAGTCATGTCCTTGAGAAATGAAGGCTTCTCTTGTAGAATGGAAGGTGGAAACAAACACAGAGTAGGCTGGTCCCAACTTAGAAAGAATGAAATAGATAAGGGCACTGTCTTGTTTCTTAACTTTAACACCTTCCAAAAGAAGTCTAATGGTCTTGAACTTGGACAAGAAATCTTCAATGCAAGAAAAATCATTGGGGTTTAATGTAAGCAACTCAATTTCAAGTTGATGGGCTCTAAGTTCATTTTTTATTCCAAAAACTTTAGTAAGCTGCTCCATTGCTTTATCAGGAGTATCAAGTTCAGCAATATGGAATCTAAGATCGGGAGAGATAAACATCCCTATCAACCCACGTGCTTGATCTTGCCTATTTCCCATTTGGCTGCTTTCTCTTCATCTTTCGGCTTGGTTTCTTGGCATGAGGCTATTCGGTAAAGACCTTTACTTCTAAGTAAATCCACAATGTAGGACCACCATTGGAAGTAGTTGGTGCTGTCAAGAATGACTTGGCATGGAATTTCCATTTTAACATAAACTAAAGCTATATATGCTGGAACTAAGTGTTCTAATGGAAAGATCTCGAAAAATTAGGCTGGTTCAATAAAAACGGCTCTGAAAACGGCTCCCGGACGAAGAAGTTATGGCTTTTTTAAAAAAAGTTGATGAAGGCGCCGACAAAGTGCAGGAATGTGCGGAAATGAAAAAAACGCCCATTTTTCAACAAAAAGGAGATTTGGACCCAAGACCTCTACTCTCATAAATTAGCTTTGAACCAAGTGAGCTATACAAAAAGTTTGAGAGAGAGAGAGGGGGGGGCCTTTGTTTTCTTTTGGTCACTTAAGCTTTGGATTGCGTGCTTGCTTGAGAAAGCTATTTTTCTTCCTGCAAAACAAAAACACAAAACTCAATACGAAAATACAAAAAAAACAAGCCTTATGGCTTAAAGTTAGCTTTACCCGGAAACTAAATATTTTCCTCAATGTTTCTAATTTTCCGAGATCACACTAAGGCGCAGAGAAAAGAGCATACGCATGAGAAAAATCCTTCCTTTTTGTTTCTGATGTGCCCAGATCACACAGAGTCATAGGGCAAAGAGCATAAGCAGAAATAAAAGGTATAGATCCGGTAATAAAAAAGAGCTAAATAAACCAAAACCGAAATAAACAGAGAGAAAATAACTGTAAACTGCAAATAAACACTGTATACCTCTAGATCTTAAAAATGACGTAGCTAGGGCTACCAGAAACCTTCTCGCATGAAATGAAAGGGCTTCCTCACTGGAACAGATGCTCCTAAAATAACAGAGCAGTCCTCTCGACCCGAAAGCAGTCAGAAACCGCAGATCTAGGAGATGGCAGTCGAATGCAGTTGTACCGGCTTCAGATTTGGATCACCAATGGACGCAGCCCTCAAATAGCTCTGATACCATGTAGGAATTTACAGGGTAAGTTCCTCAGACAGAACACCAAAAGGACATCGCTCACAAACAGATCACATATCAATAAACCAATATTTTGACATGGTTAAAACCCTCAAAGAGGGAAACAGTCCACGGCCTGAGCCAACGCGGCCACTTCAGGCAATTTATTAATAAAAGAATGAAAATTTACATAAGCTTCTCTCGTGAACAGTTAACCTACAAATGACCCTCCATGCGCTTTAAATAGAATTCATTGACCAATCAGGTGTTATGCCATAGATCAAGTGTCGGTAATACCGAGGAGAGAATGAAACGTGATCACTACATATCGTAATCATCGGATTGTAAGTTACAAATGTACATAGTAAAGAAACACACATTACCTAACTCTATACTAGACCAAATTATACTTAACTATTCCTATGTGTCGGAATATCCTAACAGTGGGGTGAGGGGGGTGGGGCGTGAAACCACTGCCCCACTTGGAAAATGAGCTTGGAGACATGGAACCCATCCTTAGTGAAGTTTAATGCACACATCATATGCGTATAATGGATATAGATTGAGATTTATTATCCTTTAGGGGAAGGTGAAGACAACATGCCACAAATGGTGAGAGAAGATGGTGTATTCATGAGATGGAAGGAGACGTAATAATTTCTCTCGTTATTAACTTTTTAGAAGTGGAATGTTGGAGGCTTGGCTACATACAAAGGGAAGAAAGTGGTGGAGGTTTCATCCACCCCGCTAGCAATCAGGGTGTTTAAACTGGCAACAAGTGAGGGAATTTAAAATGATATGTTTTTTTCATACATATGGCATCCTCTTCCAGTTAGTTTAGCAGCGTTGGCTACCTAGTATTGGCATGTTTCTCCCTTGCTTTCCCTTTTTTAAGTTAATTTGGAATGACTTCAGGGGCCCTTCTGTGGTGTCTAAACAAGAGTGGTAGTTGTTTCTTCTTCTATCCTTTCCTTTTCATGCTAGTTATTCCAAGTTGAGATTTCCTCTCTCATTATTTGACAAATCCCTAAGTGATTTTCTATGCCCATTCCCCCGGTTTTGGTCTAAGATTTTCACCGTGGTCTTGCACCCTATTAGACCCATGTTGTTTCACTTCTTTCCTAGAGGTTATCCCATACTCAGTGATGCGCTTGCATTTTGGTGTTCTTGTAATGGTGATGGGTTGTTTTGGATGGTGAACTCATGGCTAGTAAGTCACTCTGTCGTTCTTTATTTTCAAGGCCTTCTATTTCTATCTTTGAGCAATATTTGGGGTAGTTCTCTCATCTTCCTATCCTATTTGTTGTTTTATTTTGGTGCTATTAAATCACCCTCTCTGGAACCAGAGTTGAGTACTTGTTGGCATGAAGGATTTTCTTCTGTTAAAAGGTGGCTTTATAGTTTTTCTACTGTCTTTATGAGTGGTGTAAGTTGGACTGTAATTCCGGGGGTGGTGGGATTGTATATTACCTTTCTCAATCCCACGAAATTGATAGGTTTGGTTCATGGGTGGAGTTGTTTTCAGGTTGTACCTTTGCAACTCTCACAAACAAGGTTGAGATTAGCCATTTTCTATATTCCTTTTTTTGGCATACCCAACCACCATGCCATGCCAGCATGCTCGGGTTCGAAGAGGGGTCGCTTATTATCAAGATCTAGCCCATAGATGCCACACTCATATGCATCAGGTATCGATAGCTTGCTCCATTGAAAGTTCAAGGACTCTTTTAATCTAAGGGAGAAGCATCCTCTCATAAGACTACTCCCTCAAACATAAATTTGTTGATTGAATGGATTGTTTGGATACCAAATATAGGACACACAAGGGGAATGCTCAATCAATACATGTAGACTATAGAATTATATTGGTGGATGAATTTTTCTTGTGTTGGACACTCTTGGACTGGACTGGAACAAGAAATGTATGGATATCATGCACTCTCTTGAACACTTTCACAAGCATCAAAGGCATATGGAAAAGAGAATGGAAAGGATTCAATGACACCTTGGTATTCCTCCAATAGCTAGTGGCACTCCAGAGAACTGAAATGCACCCATTCAAATCGCAACATTAGATACAAATCCTTCAGTTTAGTTATGTTATGATCTTGGACATGGATTTCACATATATATATATTATATATATATATAATATATAATATATATATATATATAGATGTATATATATATAGTATATATATATATATATATATATATATGGATATCTCACACCAATTTCTCTATCCACTCAGTTTCTTTTGTCCATATTAAAATTAATGTATCTCTGTCCTCCTTATGAAGAGTGTATTTTTTGGTATGGTTAAGTCTCCCCTATAAGAGCTAACTTGAGGATCTATGCTACACCATGTAAATTTTAGTTTCTAATGATAATAGTATTCACACAAAAAAAAAATCAATACTTTTATTGTTTTTTTTGCAAAAATAATTATTCATTGTAAAAATAATAGATGCACAGACATAAGTAAATGAAATAGTAAACTAGAAATACTTATTGCAACATCCACCATCATTCAAGAACTAAACCAAGGCCTATTGCAACAGTACATACCGTAACTTCAATGGGGACTTTAATGTGTATAAGATGTTGGTAATAAAGATCAATGCAATCCACTTCAAGTCGCTTCAAGCTTGCTTCGCAGCAGGGACGAACATATGCAGGGTCTCCTCGAATCTTCAGTTTTCCATCGACAAAACTGGCTCCAAACTTTGTGGCTAATTGGACTTTCTCTCTAATTCCTTTAACGGCCTGTAAACCATTAAATTACAGTTTATTACCAATGGGGGATGAAAATTGGTAATAGCAATTACAAAGTGTTTATTGGGTGTGATTAGGTGTATTGTTAAATATTCCTAAAAGTTATTAGTTCAATAGTTGTACTTGTTAGAATGTTTTTAATTCAATACCTGAACTTGTTAGAATATTATTTTTAGACATATCATTTCTAATGTAATTGTTAAAACACTCTTAAATATTATCAATTCTTAACCTTATTAAAATATTATCCTTAAACACCATCATTAAATTATTATTATTAAATATAACCGTGATATAACCTCAACCTCCTAACCTAGAAAAAAAAAAAATGAGTCGTTTAACGAGATGGATTAATTGTTTAGACGGTCAAAAGTAGCCGGAATTGGGGCAAAAAATTTTCAAAAAATCTTGTAGAGACAGTGTTTGAATCATGTTTTTGATGGTAGAAATGGATTAACACCATCAAAAACGTCTAAAACACCTAAAATTTTGAAGTTTAACAATTATAAGTTAAATTTACAAAAATCATTGCTAGATTTTCTCTAAATATAACCAAAATTTCCATAACTTTCCAAACAATTCCTCCCGCCAATTAAACTACGGCAAAAAGTAATAACAATTAAAAAGTAAAGAAAAAACTACATTCACCCGCATTACCTTTCCAACGAGGATTTCGTTGGTGAAAGGGCCATAAACGTCCGAAGTGTCCAGGAAAGTAACACCTCTCGAGACGGCATGTCGGATAAGAGATATCATTTCTTGCTCGGGCTTTGGAGGGCCATATAACACTGACATGCCCATGCAGCCTAATCCCTGTGCTGATACTTCTAATCCTTGTGACCCCAAACTTAACCTGCCCACTAATGGTAATCCCGCCATTGCTCCGCTCTCTGCGCGGTACTCAATCAATCGATCCGGTAATATAGTACTGCTTCTTCTCATTGGTCCTTAGCCTCGTACATGTAGATGGATGCAGGTGAGTTCATCAATATATAGAGTTGTATATGTCGCGTAACAATAATTCATTTGTATTCAGTCCGTCATGGCGTTCGTCATCTGGCAGTGGTCTAAAGTTCAATTCATCACGGATTTCAATTGTTTTTTGCTCATGAATGCAGGATCAATCGTCATGGCGTTCGTCATCCGGCTAAGTGTGCATGAAGCATCATTAAATCAACATGGGGTTCGTCATAAAGTATCACTCATTAGGTTTTATAATGGGTTCGCTGTAAAGTATCAGTCATTAGGTTTTCCATCCTTATAAATTAGCAATTGCTTTTAAATGCGTACAGATATATTGAAAAAATTCAACATGTTTATGATGTTATTGTAAAAACACGGTAACAAAGAAAAGATAACAATTTAAATGATGGAGTATGGAGGAGGGGAGAAAATATGTTCAGGCTTGCAATATTCTCACATTGGTACAGATGTTAGTCTTATAGATTTTGCTCAAATCAGTTTCCTAAATCATTTTTTCCCAATCATATTATTTTGTCAAAATTTTACATACATATTATATCCAAGCTATAATATCGAAGGTAATGAGGAGAAATGTTACCATAGTTCCTCATGGTCAGTGGCGCACAAAAAATGTAATTGCACAGAGGAGGAAATGACTAAATTCAGATTTTGTTGATAATGAGATTAAATAAAGAACATTTTTAACTTGAGCGGCTATCAGATTCCATGATATTCTACAATCAACAAAAAAGAAAGGGGTTTGTTTTAGAATTTAGAGTCATTTTATGGAAGCCATTAATTCCAGTTTTAAATTAAATTTAAAATTTGTCTACTAAAAAATTGTTGGAATTGCAAATTTATGTGGTTTACACAATCTGAGTGTCCAAGTAAATTTTCAAGACGTTGTATCCATTTATGCATTAAAAAAGATGGTTTCAAAAATGAAAAGTTACACATGTTGTATAACCATATATACATATGCACTTATTTTTGTATATAAACTTGTGCTTTCCACTTGGTGAAATCTTTATCATGAGTTGTAGTGTATTACAGGGTTTGTTAGATTGGATTGCCTTTTAATAAATTTAAAAAATTAGATTCTTGCCCACCAATTTGATTTGAGATTATTCCAATTCTAATAAGTTCTTGATTGTAATTTATAACATTCATTTATATATAAGCAAAATTTATTTAGCAAAATGGTCAATTCCTTTTAATAAATTTAAAAAATTAGATTCCTTCCAAGTGGCTCCCTACCCACCAATTTCCCAAGGATTTGAAATTATTCCAATTCTAATAGGTTCTTCCATCATAATTTCTTCATTATTATTTAACAAAATGGTCAATTTTACAATAAGATGCTTAATTCTTTTTTTTCCTTAAGTTAAAGTTGACCCATGTCAACACAACAGAATGAAAAATGTCAAATGGGGATGAAAAAAGTAGACAATACCTAACCTAACCTCACCAATTTAAAAAAAAACACCTTCGATGTAAAAATAATTAAATTTTTCTTGGTCAATCACAAATGTGATAATGTGACTTGTAATATCTTGGTGGTTAGCTGTGAAAATTCCATTTCGAATGTTGTCATGCCTCATTGCTTTGTGAATATTTTAAATTTAAATTTGATAGCATATATTTATTTAATTTAAATATAATATAAATTTGTTTTACTAACTTTATTCATTTATATTTATATAATAAATAAATCTTTAAGGATAATTTTTTAATAATTAAAAAAAAATTGAATAAATTTAGTTCCTCTTTATATATAATAAATTCAATATCAACTTTTGATTGGGTATTATGGTAGATGAGATGGGGTTTAGGGTGTCATGTCCTTTATTTAATGTTGTTAATAAGCGGCGGGTGCTTCATACTTTTCTTTGAGGTCTTTTGTAATGATAAGAAGAGATGGCGAGTTTGTTTGTGAAGAGAGAGTGAGAGTCGAGGGTAAGAGCTTTTTTTTGAGAAGGTGAGATGGGAAATAACCCTAGTGTGGAAATATTTGGTGTTTCGCATAGGGTGGAGAGGAATTTTCTGGTTTATTTCTCTCTGGTGAGCAGAGGTAGTGGTGGCTTTTTCATTTGGGTCACACTGGGTGGTGGACTTCAAAACATCTCAATTTGGGTTCGAGTGCTCGACCTATAAGTTGATTTCATCTGCTCTGGTCTTTTGTCTGGTCTTGGTTGATGTCCAGTTGGGTCTATGTGGTAAATTGAGTTGTAAAGGGTGTGTGTCTCAACCGTGGCATATCAATTATCCCTTGAAGTCGTGTATTTTTATTAATTTGTCTAGGGTTATTTGATGTCTCGATTGTCTCAGCATAGCAATGTTGGTGGTGGCTTCAGTTAAATTTTGTGGTAGGGACTAGCATGGGTAGTTTTATTTTGTTATCGAGTCTAGGTTTGTGAGTGGTGTTTGAATTTGGGTCTCTATTCGTTGGGTCCATGTAGGTCTGCAATCTTGGGGTGGTGTTTTTTTGTCCAATGGTGGAGGGAATTGAGTTTATGGATGACTTTGAGTCACCTTCTTCTTTCTTGGTGGATTTTCATCCAAGTTTCAGGGCTTTGTATGGTGTTATTATCACGAGATTGTGTGCTAGTGTTTCGACCTGGATGAGGGGGGTTTGTTTCAATTTGTGTGTCCTTTTGCAGGTAGGGGAAATCTCCATAGGAATGTGGAATTGTCTCTTCATGACTCAGAGATGTTGAAAAGACGGAGACAGAGAAGTAGGAGTGGGGACAACAGAACTCAGCCGAGACAGAGGGGGTGAGGCTCTTCGCTAACGACTCTATGGGGACACATTTCAAATAAATTCCACGAGAAGCACACAAGGAGATAAGGGATTTAGATATAGAATTTAGGGAGGAGAGACACTCGATGTCTGACTCTAAATTGTTAGACAACTTGGTAGGGTGGGTGCTAGACCCTAAGCACACCAGGGATAGAAAGAAGTACTTGAATTCAATTGCACTTCATAGGATGAAGGCACTATTGGGTTTGGTACTAAGAGAAAAACAAGTAGAGAAGTACAAATTGTTCTACTCAGTGGACAATGCTAAAAAGATGTTGAGAAACTTGTGGTTATGTTTGGATAAAATTGATGCTCATCTCATTTCTTCTATTTTAATTGAATTATTTGATTCGAATGTTGAAATTAATATTTGTGATCCTTCCAATGTTTCCCATGGTAACTCCATCCATCATCAAGGACCAAAGATATTTCATTATATTTTCAACATTCTTTCAAATATACAATATTATCTGGAATTAAAATTATTATAAATGATTTAATTTTATTGACAATTATCTTAGATTATTTAATTGATTTTAATTTTATTAATAAAAAATTTTATAATTATAATATATATTTATTAATTTGAAATATATAAATTAATTATTATTATTGTATTTAAATTTTACAATTTTTATTTATATTATTAAATAAAATAAAATAGAACGCAACTTTTCCCAAGATGAGAAAAGATCATACAACATAGTGTAAAAGAAAATTGTATAATCACATTCTACAAAATATTTAAAATAGATAATTGTTTTGAGTTAGTTACCAGAGAATCTACAGTAAAAACCATTTTTCGTGAACGTTTCAAATCCCAACCGGGATCCATCATCAGGACTTCTTGAATGTATGTTGATAGTAGAACACGTTAAATGAGGGATTTAAATAGTTATGAGGGGAGTAGATTTAAGGATGATAAGGGTTTTTATTAAATGTCAAAAATTACAAATTAAATTTGTATTTTTAAATTTACATTTACCTTTTTATTAAATAACAAAATCTATATTTATATTTTTGTTATATAACAAATCACATCAAAATAAAATGATAAATAGCAAATCACTGACAAACTACATTTTTTAATAGTTCAATTTTCCTGAATCACAAGAAAACAAAAGATAAATTGTTAATATTCATTTCATTTTTCTCTTATAAAGTCAATTAGATTATTTTGAATTTATATATATAATAAATATCATTTGAATTTTTTTAAGAAGTTGAAATATATTGTTATAAAAGAATTTTATATATAATTTAATTTATTATATTTTTAGGATAAAACAAAAAAAAAAAATTAAGGCCGAAGAAGGAAACTAATGAGGGAAATAAAAAAGAGAAGGGATTTATGGGTTACTTAATTTCCATCTATAGTCCATATTAAGAGTTTTACTCTTTTCAATTTAAATGGCTTCTTGATGGAATTGATCAACCCTTTACTCTTTTTAATTTAAATGGCTTCTTGATGGAATTGATCAACCCTTGTGAGCACCTAAGAATCCTCTAAGTAAATATGGTGCTTCGTTAATTCAGCATGTTCGGGAAGATCAGCATGTTCGGCAAGAGCAAAAGAGAGGATCCTACAATGTCTAGAGTCTGTTGCGTGCCCTTGAATCTTTTACGAAATGGAACTACGAGTGTGACAGATGAGGTTTTTTAAGAACACGGAATTAAATAAACACCTTTCATGCATTTGGGTTCAATAGAGTCTTTGACAAATCTTACAGAGCTACTAATGGTTTTAAAACGTCTAAAAATAGAATCAATCTTTTGCTTTTAAAATTCTAGCAATATTGTGAATTATCTCCTAAATAAAAAGAAACTAAACATTAAAAATAATACGAATGAAGTAATAATTAACATTGATGAGAAATTATGATTCTATGTTCATTTTATAATGAATTGGTGCAAACACATAACTACTATGGGTGTTTTGAAAATCACAACATCTAATTTCAGGAACAAATTGTAATGATATCCAATGTACGTGAGAGGTTGTTTCACTCTTGAATTAATGAATTTGTTGCAGTAAATACAACGCATTAAAGAGTTAATTAAATAGAGAGTATTGTTACGGAAGAACAAAGGGTATTGCACTTAAATAAACCATTATTTATGCATTACAAATCTAAAGGAGAAATACCCCTACATTATCAAAATTTACAACAAATGCATTCAGCGCAATATCTCCAAGAGACCAGCAAAATATTAGCACTAAGAAATCAACGTAAAAACCTTAAATACATAACACAAATCCATGTATAATAAGTAATAACATGTTAAATTAGATAAACAATTAAAATATAATAAATTTAAATTTAAATTAAATTATAAAAATAATTTATTAGATTTTTGTCGAAACAAAACTAGCACCAAAACCCAATTCATAACTGCGGCAGGTATAATAAATCACATAATAATATCGCTTAGGCCACCGGCGGAGTTGGCATTTCACTGCCAGCGGCAATTGTTTTATAAACTGGCTGATTTATTTTTTTGGCAGAAAATTATTTTTCATTGATTTTCGAAGCGGCTGAAAAGATGTTTTTCACAAAAACGTGGCCGCGGAAAGTTTATTAAGAAACTAATGTGTAGAGTTCAAATAAATAAATAAATATATATTCTAGAAGAATATGGTAATTTGAAAAACCGAAAATACCAAAAGGAAAAGGCCAATTGGTAGCCTTACATAGACTTGTATTACTTGCTGGACAAGCTATTTCGATGTGTATTTCTGGTTTTTCAAGACAATGATGGTCAAATGGCGATAGACTTTTATTATTTCGTGCTTTCCAAGACAGCGTTTTATTATTACTTGCTCTCCAAGAGAGAGTTTTTGCAGGAACAAAGTAAAAGAGAAACCACTTTAAATCCATAATAAACATTTCTCTGAAGTAATTTGTATACAAAACGATTTATAGTTTTTTTTAGGAGAATGTAAACCAAATATCTCAGTTCATAGTTGCATGGGCACACTCAATCAAACTTTACAAATTGTAGAGTATGCGATCATACTTGGAATAATATACTTGGAATAATATATTGCAAATGTTATTGAGAAACCAGTCAGAGAAATGCATGTTAGACATAGCTAATAGAGTTCAATCTTGTTTCCGGTAGGGAATGAAGGAAACCTAGATTTGAGCATATATAGCAAATGTTATTGAGAAACCATCCAAAGAAATGCATATTAGACATGGTTAATGGAGTTCAATCTTGCTTCCTGTAGGGAATGAAGGAAACTTAGATTTGAGCATATATATATGTTTAGAATAAACTTACCCCAAACTTTTAACTATCACTTTAAATTTAAACCAACAATAATGCATTTCTCATTCATAGAGCTTAATTATCATTCGAATTCTAACTTCAGTAACCAAACAATGAGAAACATTTCATTATTTATAACTAAATAACTTCATTTAGTGTCATGGTTACTATGGATTAAGCTTCATCGGATCATTTAAATTTTTAAAATTGAATGCAAAATAAATAATGTAGTGACCTAACATATTAATGCCTAGGAAAATTAATTAGATTTTGTTTTCGATAATCACGTTGCTAACCATACAATGGATATCCATGGCATGAAATGCTAGTATATGGCTATGAGACATACACAGTGGATCTATGTGACAAACCAAAAGATCATAGCCACTAGTAAAAACAATGTGATCAATGTCACAATTTAATGATAGTACATGGCCACGAGACATACACAATGGATCTATGTGACAAACCAAAAGATCATAACCACTAGTAAAAACAATGTGATCAATGTCAAAGTTTATATTAGCAGGGCTATCGAGGCATGTAGAACATGTGTCCAAGAGTAGCCCTCAAAGTAAATATAATGATATGTAACTCAAACATAACTTGGGAAGGGTTCCATATAAGAGTGAGATGTCCATATCCCAATGTCTTCTACTCAACCTCAATGGTACGAATCTAAAAAATATGAATAAATGAGCTAATGTCAAACATGGTAGAAACCGTATAACTTTTGATCATTGAGGTATACCGCTAACAAACGTGAGGGGACCCATCAATGATGAACATGGACCCTAAGGTACCTAGCATACACCACAAAATGTGAATGAGTGAGTCAACATCAAACAGTCATAGACTCAATAAATCAAGAGTCAATAAGGTAAACCCATTGTCAATCACGAGGAGGCTTGTCATTGAGGTTTGCAAGCTCTAAGTTTCTACTAGTTCTTAGATCAAACTTCTAGATAATGAGGTAAAGTTGCCATGGGAATTTTTTTGAAGGAGGGCCTTATTGTATCCCCCATGAATCGACTTGGAATAGACCAAGATATTATGTGAATGGATGAAGTCATGAGGTATAAATGACACAAGGATGGTTGACACAAAAGGTCAATGAGGATTATAGATGAAGGACTGAGGCTTAGACTACCCTTGAACATGTAACAACATGATAGAAAAGTGACTTGGAAGGATTGACTAGTGAACACCACATGATACCATGCAATAACATAGAAAGTATCGGTGCTCACTCCATAGTGACTAGAAGATTAACCAACGAGAGGAGTGAATAGACTTATATGTGTGTTATGACTTCTAGGTAAGCTAAAACCCAATTGCATGGTAATCATGCAAACAAGGGCCATGTTAAACTTTGAATACCTGTAATCAACCTCCCATTGTTTTCCAGCTCTTGATAACATGATTGCTCCAATGTTTTAGCCGATAGCAATTTACCTGGTGTACATTGAGAGATCATATTAGATAAATAGAGAGTATTGTTAATTAATTCAATCAAATTACTTGTGGAAAATTTGCATCTAGAAACTGCTCTTTTTGCCTTCATCAATTGGGACTGTCATTCCAAGAATAAGATTTCTTTATGTGATTCTAGGATTTTAGGAAAATTTGTTGCCTGTCCCTCACTAGTGTCCTGCCAAGTAAGAAAATCTATTAAGGTCTCATCGACCTGCTCTAAGTCCTGTCTAGCATCGACTGATTGTCACACAGGGGTTCAACCTAAGCAATTTTATGACACAATAGTCTTATTTGTGTTACCAGTGCCTTATTAATATGTAGCGCTTCTGTCCTGAAATCGGAAGGCTGTGGAAGATTCTTGAACTTCTCTATTTGAAGTGATAATTGAGCAATTTGCTCATCTTTTGTCTTTACCATTAGTTCATTCATCGTCTTCAATTTTGCCAATGCTTCTGATAATTCTTTCTGCCTTTGAATCGCGCTTGAATTTACCCTTTGTTTCTCTTCAAGTAGCTGCTTGTTCAGTTGATTATTTAACTGTTGCTGAGTTGACAATTGCTGTTCTAATTGTTCAGCTTTCTGTTGTGCCTCCGATAGTTGTGTTTGCAACAAAATGATTGCATGGTCTTTTTATTTTAGCAAATTGCTCACTTCTGATGCCTTGTCCATGGTGGCCGCCGAATAGGCTCCAGCATACTGGGACAACTTTGTTAGGTCATCGGAAGGATCGAACTCCTCCTTCCAAACTACGTTGGCTCTCTCTGTTTGTTTGGGGAACAAGGAAGGTTGATCAATCCTTCTCCTTTTCCGCTGTCGCTTTACTACGGCCCTGTGTTTTGGGCTGTAAAAGGCATCCAATGGAGTTATATCCTCCACTTGCAAAATGATTTGATCTGAAGGATTTTTCATAATTATTTCTAAGTCTGTACTAGGGGGTAGGTCACTGGTTCATTCACTTGGAACCTTTTTTGACACTGTATCCTGTGTATCTGTCGCTTTGGATGTATCGACATCTTTTGAGCATTCTAGATTGCTTATGATTGAGTCAATCTGCTGCCATTCTTGGAGCAATTTTGTGTCAATCTGGGTATCGACATTCACATCCTTGCTACTCTTATCCTGCTCCTTTTCTGTTCATCCTCATGTATTTTCTCTTGCTCTTTCCTCCGTGCTTCCTCCTGTTCTTTCCTCTGTACTTCCTCCTACTCTTTCCTCTAGACTTCTTCAAAAATTTCTGATGTAGCAGGAGGTTTGTCGGTAAGTCGTTGTTCAGGCTCACTTGATTGTGTCATCGGGGCAGTAGCTAGTAAATCTAGAGGTAGAGTTTGCAACCTCTGCTCTCTGAGTTTTTTGAATTCCACTAACCCGTCATCGTGATATCTCATTTTTGCTAGTGTTTGAACTTGGAATAATGACTCCGCCGAAGAAAATAGGTCATCAAAATCATCTTCTTTATGTTCAAACTTAGTGAGTTTTGCTTGATCCAGTACATTATAGACGATTTTCCTTGGATCAAATCATCTATTAGGAAGAGTGGCAAGATTCAGTATATTTATCTTTTCTGCTTCTTTCTCTGCATAATTATAGTCATGTAGAGCGTAAACACCACACCTTAGAGGAAAAGGAGGCCAAACTTGCTTCTTTGAATTCCTTAGAGTCTTGGTCACTCCTGTGGACGTAAGCTGATATGCTATCTCTCTAGCCAATAGTTTGTCGGG
>APFE030101177.1:0-42353 GCA_000404065.3 Pinus taeda
TATCATGTAAAAGATATATCAGATTGCTGGAACAAAGGAAATAATCAAACCACACTAATCACCGTATGATACAACAGCGAGTGACCATCGGAGCTGGGCCCTTGGCTACCAATGGTACACCGCTTAAAGTTACTTCAGATGCAGAGGCAAAGTGGACACAAAGTTCTTTATATTGATTGCATTAACAAAGATACACAAGATCAAGTCTCAGCAAAACTTAATGCTCAGAGTTGTTCCAAACCGTGTAATTACAATATAGTTGATCTCCCCCCGCTCAATGGCGTGGTATCTTTATATAACAGAAATGACGGAGATATCTAGATACAAAAGATAAGCTAAAGCAGCGATCCCTCAGGATCAGAGATCCTGAGGGATTCGCTAATCGTTCAGTTCTTCTCATTCCTTTCTTACGTTCTCTGTCTTGGCGTCCACGTTCTTTTCCCTGGATCATTCGGCTCTAATTTTACTTGATCGCGTCCGCATCCGGTTTCCTAGCGAGGGGACAGCAGTTGCTTTCCTTTTGCTTCCCGTTTCTGCTTGATGATCCCCTGTTTCCGCGTCCTTCTGCATAGAAAACATCGATTATTGGTGATTGAGCTTCGTTCGTCCATTTTCACACAATTTATCAAAATCCTTTTATTCTTTAGACTTTAAATGCAGAAAAGGTTAGGAAACTTATTAGAAAACCACTAGATTACTATTCAAAAAGCATACCTTTCAAACGCTCCACACAATCAAAATTGAAAATATCAAAAGGCAAGTGGAGTTAGTGGCTTGATCAAGTCAATGAGATAAATCTAGGTCAAATCAAGCAGATGAATAGAATTTTGGGGCTCAATAGTTCTTTGTAATTATTGAGTTGAGCACCTACATTCAACTATATATTGGAGGAAGCTCAATGATAGTATGGTTGATTTTCTTGGTGTGTTGAGAGACTGCGATCTTGGAGGATTGTGTGCAATTTGTGTGAGTTGTGTGATGTAGAATTTCTAAAGCAGCTTGCAGGGGTTGCAGTAGATAAAGAGCATGTTTTAGTGATTATTTTATGCAGCTAGTGAGGAGATTATTAAATTTTGATTGTAGGTTTTTTTGGAGAGATTGTGTTCCATTTTGTGGTGTATTTGGAGTTTGGATATTTTAATTTATATTTTTCATTGATGATATGCTAATGTAGTGCTCATGTTGAGTGATTCTCAAATCTAGTCTAAAATATTTTGAAACAAGAACCACATAGAGGAGTGGAGTTGGAGGACTCTAGAGAAATCAATATAAGCGAGTAGTTTTCTCAATCCAATGGTAGTTAGGTAGTTTGGCAGAAACTGGGCAAGGCTTGTTGGTCATGGTGGCTTCTAGCAGATTAGAATCTATAGAGTCGATTGATAGCTCAAGAGTAACTGAGCAAGGATTGTTGAGGTGGTGGCCTTTAGCAGATGGTAATCTGTAGATCCTCATGAGAAAGAGTCTTCATTTGATAGTATCCATATCTATATCTCTATGAAAAGAATTTTCTTAACTAATAGAATATTTGAGCAGTGCAGTAGCAATGAGTGGTTTTTTCCCTAGAGAGAGTATTCCATCAGAAATATCTGTGTCTATTGTATTGATTTCTTTCATGGTTTCATGTATATATTTCATGCTCTTATCTATGATTTTTTGTTTCATTTTAACAATGGTTAAGGAATAATTAACTGGAGAAAATGTTTATAAATTCCTTCACTATTGATTCAATCTCCCCTCCCCCCCCCCTCTCAATAGTGATCTAGTTTCTAAAATAGCTTTCTTGGAGACCATTTCCATCATATTCTACTTTTCCTACTGATTCCATTGGTATGTGAAGCATCCCACAAGACTTCATGGTTTAAGAGAAATTCTCAGTCAAAGTTGAAGGCCTAATCTATGGCTCAAAACCCCATAGTTTGATGATGCAACAACATTTGTTTAGCTCTTGAAAATGAAGCATGAATGATGTGGCATCATATTAGTGATTGAGTGATGCAATTCAATTTTTAATTGAAATCCCTAAGCATGGATGATGTCATAAAACTAATTATTAAGTGGCATAGAAGGTTTATAATTGTTGAAGATTTACTTGGTCAAAATTTAATTAAAAAATGAAAATTGGAGGGAGTATTTTAATTTGGTTTTTTCTTTTAATTCATATTCCCTTCATTCACTCATCAAGTTGGTTGCCTCTTTAGAGGTTGTTGGGCAGCAAATTCCCTGTGTAATAGTTTTTGGGCTTAAAGCCCACAATTTTGGGTAATGGTATTGTAAAGGCTCCGCGAAGTGCACGGAGCGCGAATTGTAATGAGTCAAGTCAAAGGGTTGTCCACCCAAAGATAATGTAAGGTAATGGAAAGTAAGTTGGCCTACCCTTGGTCCATAGACCATGGGAATGTATAAATAGAGTGAGGCTCTAAGTGTAGAAGTTAGCTTTTGGTTCTGGTCTTAAGTGATATGGGTTTTTGAATGCGATATTCGCTCTGATTTTGTAAGTCCGAGTCTTGGGTCAAAGTAGGAGAAATAGGCTCTACAGCCATGCATGTAGAGGCTTGGTAGAGTTCGCATCTATGTGTGCGGGCCCCTGCAGCTGTGTGTGCATGGTAGGAAGTGGATTATAACTGGAAAAAGCAGTAATAAAGATAAATTGGTTTTGGAACATCGTGTATCTATTTCTATATTTCTGTTTATGCATCTGTTTACAGTTTATGATTACGTGCATGTTTGTTTATGTTGAATGGTAAATGAAAGTATTCAGACCACTTAATTTAATTTAAGATCTATAATACTAATAAGCATAGTAAAGGGTAAATAACATTTGTGCTCTTCATTTAATCCATGTGAAGGTAGTTTCACTGGACAGACAGTTATGTGGAAGTATTGTAGCACGTAGAGTGGGATCACGAGCCCTCCAAGACCCATCAAGACATCCCAAGGGTGCAGAAACCTAGTTCCAGCACCCTCCCATACTACCTCAGGTGAGACCTTAGTCCGTGCTTTGCGGATTGTTGCCGAAAGTGCCGGTAGTTTCGGTATTTGTTTGGCTAAAACACTTATGAATCTGGTTCAGGCCCCAATAAGCCAACAAATGGTTCCATTGCCAGGATCGGGATCTGCCTAAGGGATGTTTGATGTCGGAACACTGGAACCCCACAAAGAAAAAAATTGAAGATTGGTTGGATCAGAAGCTTCATGAGTTTGTGACACATGAAAACGAAACGTCGTAGATATCCGAGAAGAGGTGGTTGGATCGCTACGTATATACGGAAATCCACAAGGTCTTCTTTGCGACCTTCTCTTCGAAGTTGTATGATTGGATCGCGAGGTTAGCCGATAGCTAGGGAAGGTACAAGCTCAATTAATTGATAGTGTAGACTCTGGAGTTAGTGTGCAAACTAGAGGCATCAGAAGATAAGATCACGTAGGTTGTGGACCATTGGCTCGATCAGATAATAGGAGGATTTATTACTGAGTTCGCGATAGACATGATGAGCTATAGCGAAGTAGAATGACGTTTTCTCAAGGGACCATGAGGTAGGTACGTTAAATATCTGAATACCTGGATTAAGATGTTATTATGTGAAAAACGGGTTATGTCAATACATTAATGTTTGGAGCAACACGGAGTGGAAGGATCTACCAAGGTATCAAAGGATTAGGAAATTGTCCCTTAATTTCACCTTTGTGAGAGAGCGAGGAAGAACATGCTCGGGCTTCTCCGAGGAGTGTGGTCAATTTGATAAGGCGGCACATTCCACAGTTATCACCTTCATCTTCAACCACCCCACCTCCACCTAACCTGCAGTTCAGCATGGCAAGCACAATCAAGCTACCCATATTCAGAGGAGTAGGGAATGAGGATCCCGATCAGTTTTGGTTCGTAGTAAGAGCAGTATGGGAAGCACATGTGGTTACAGATGACAACATTAAGAAGGCCACATTGGTTAGCACACTGCAGGATTTTGTGCTGACATGGTATATCAAGCACTCGAATGATCACCCAAATGCAAGAATAATGGAGATCCAGAATGCACTGAACAGAGAGTTTAGCCAACCGAAGTCAGAGACACATTAAATCATTTGGTTTAAAGAGATCGTGATGCTTCTAGGTGAAACCCCCTATGATCTTGATTAGAGGCTAAAAAGTACGATCCGCGAAGCTAATATGGCATTGATGGATGCGCAACACCACATGTGGTTTGTGGCATCTTTGACACCACACTTGAGGACGGTGCTGTCACAGCAGAAGATTTCAACTCAGGAAAAACCATTGGAAATGGCAATGAGGTTGCATGAAACCTCAATACAGGATCCTAGGTTGGGATTTCAATAGATCCACGCATAACTACATAACCTATTCTTGGATATGCAGAGTTTGAAGCTGAATAGGGCACCAGACCAGAAGCACGCGAAGAAGTATGGTGTATAAAATGTAAAGGCCAGGGCCACGATAAGGATCACTGTGCAATATTCGCAAACTATTTTGCAGGAGGGGGACCAATGTCATTGATACTAGAGGCACAGGTAGGGCCAAGTGTGGCACCCATGATTCAATGCGCAATCTGTCAGGTAGGCGGAAAGAACACAATGGACAGCTGTCAATTGTTGCAGAAGTATAAACAGACTCCGTAGTAGTTGTTTTGTAATTTCTATAGATTAGTGGGCCACGATGAGTGAAACTATTGAAGTTATGAATTGTTGATGGGTTGAACACCTGCCTACAGGATCTAGACCAAGGCGCGAGGTCAGGATCCAGTCGTAGCAATAGCGTGTGGTGGATTCCAAGGACGCAGACAAGGACGAGGAGGAATGGGACCTGGAAGAGGGCGCAGATAGTTAATATGTTATAATTGTGGAGGACATGGGCACTACGCGCGTGACTGTATGAATCCGACTAGAAAATGTTGTTCGTATTATTATCAGTTTGATCATGAAGCAGTAGATTGTCCAACGTTGATTGCACAAATGCACAAGAAAGGGGTACTGCAGCCTACACTGACTCAGAATATACAAATGATGAGGTCTGAACCGTGCGAAGAAGACCCCAAAGTGAACATGGTGCTCAGAAGTGGTGTGACCATAGGAGAAGATAAGGGGAAGCAACTCGAAGAAGATACATGGGTTTGCAAGGCTCCTACAAAGGAACCTGAGTTTGACTTGGAAAGTGCAAGGGAGATGTTTATGGAAGCTAAGAAGAGCTTCACGAAGGCCTCTACTTTAGGTAGTGAGGATCAACCAGAGCTAGGAATGGATCCTTATATGCTTACTACCTTTTTAGAGACATGCATGAAGCTACTACGTGACAATAAGGCAGTTAAAGGACTACAAGAGCTGATCAATAAGTACACAGGGTTGGGGGAAACGTGCATAGTCTGGAAACTAGGAAAGCATGTAATACACATCGGGAGGGAGATGAAATTAACGACGTAGATTGGCGAGTATGAAATGGATAAGGTAATCCTAGACTTGGGTTTAGATGCGAATGTGTTACTAAAGCAGACATGGGAATGCATGGGCAGGCCTGCATTATAGTGGTCCCCTATTCAATTATGGATGGCAAACCAACAAAAGATCTTGCCCATGGGAAGGTTGCAAGGGGTAATAGTGGACATCGAAGGTGCGAGCATGCAGATGGACTTTGAGGTAATAGAGATTGTTGATGACAACAACCTTTACCCCGTGTTTCTAGGAATAGACTGGGCCATGGATATGAATGGAGTTATCAACTTGAAGAAGCAGAAGATGATTTTCGAGAAAAAATCCCTACGCGTAGTAGTTCCACTAGATCCAGCCGAAGGAGTGTGCTACATTGAACCTGTGCGCGATGATGACAATGACGATGAGCTGGATTACATTTACTAGATAACGATGTAATACCAAGATCAGGTGAACCTGACTGTAGATGGGAGAATCTCATGGGAGTGCGACAGTTCCTGTACTTCAAATTCAAATGAAGAAATAGAACATTGGTAGAACCAGTTACATGAAGTAACAATGGTGAATTGCAACATGATGATTAGATCACTACAGTGTGTGATGACCGAAGTAAGGGACTGCCAACATATGATGGGGAGACAGGCATGGATGAATTCTTAGACAAATTCAAAGGGGCAGTGCCAGAATAGCAGAGTACAGTGCGATGGAATGGGTGTTGCACGCGACACCCATGCGATGGTGGAATACACACCAGAAGAATATTGGGAGCTAGTGCAAATGCAGAATATGGATGCACTTACGTTTTGGAATTCTCCAACATCGAACATGAGCCGGATAGCCAGGGTGAAGTAGTTTGTGCACCCACCTGTGTCGATGGGTGCAGACGTGTGCTATGCAAGCACATCCCAGGCTAAGGATAAAAAATCAAAACCTGACACGGTAGTAGGAAAAGTGATGCACACCACAAATACCCCATATCAGAGCACTCACAAAGCTATGTGGAATCATAAATAGAGTTTACCAAGTGGAACGAACAGATTGGGATGTGCGCGTACCAGTGGTTTGATGGGCCTATAGGACCATAAGCAAAAACCGGAGTGCGGAAATGACCCCAACAGTGACAAGAAGAGAGGAAACCAGGAGGATAGAGAAGAATTCACAGACCACAGCTCCCGTAGTTGGGACAAGACGCAAGGACCTAGGTAAAGGAATTAGGTAGTTGGAAGAAGCCATTCAGAGAGGGAGCATGAAACTTCACAAACCCGATGACTAGTGGCCACGGCTGAGGAAGAGAAGTGTGACATTGGACAAAGAAATCAATGAACTGGAAATCGAAGTCGTGCAAATGGGCCACGAGAAACTAAGCATGATGGGATCAAGTCTAGCCGACCCTACTACTACATTAGAAAGAGTTGTGACCCTACTATCATGGATGCAACTGCACCTTACTAAAAAAGGGATCATACCATACAAAGAAGAATGTGATGCACTATCAGACGCAAGGGTATTTGAAGGGTGCCCGTAGCCCGGGCTAGTAGGAAAATGAAAGCCTCAAACTGGGCGTGCGACCACCTGACTAATTGTAGGAAGCATAGTCTCAACACTCTAAGCAGCTGAAAGAAGGTGCGGGACTATAATCAAGTCTGCATGAGAGCTACGTAAAAGGGAAGTTTCGCGTAGGGCCAGTGTGTCACAAGAATCGCGGTCGTGCATAAGGGGCTGTGCTGCTGCGCCGGTAGGCTGGGAGGTGACCGTTGATGTCACTGTTAATGAAAAGAGGTCTAATTTAAGGCAGAAAGGAGTGGGCAGCGGGCCATTAAGACAGGAATTAAGAGTTAGATTCAGGATGATCTGCTGCCAAGAAGGTATTAATGACTCAGAAGTGGAGGGAAGCCTTGAGGAAACACTTGGTTGTTTTAGATTTAAGCCAATACAAAGAATTGAGAACCAAGATACCTTGCCACTCGTAAGTATATGACCAAAAGAATATAGTGTAGAAACAATGACGGCTGCGAGAATTCAAGGCGGATATACATAACCTGTATATCGAGGTACGCAAGGATCCAGCCCGAGCATGGGTAAAGTTGTCATTCATTACCATAGATGATGCACTCTTTGAAGCGATGGCATCATGGCCTCTGGAGCGGTGCACCCGGACTTGGCAAAACTGGAAAAAATTGTAGCACGGCAGAGGAAGAGGGAGACCAAGCTGTGCATCGCGAAGCTGGTAGAGAGAAAGCGTCAGGAACATGAAGTGGCCACGCGGTGAAAGGCGACTAAAGTAGTAGCAATAGAGAAAATCGTACAAACCACAACCACACCCAACAATGAGACCGAGGAAGGTTAGGAAATGTCCACGGAGTAGGACATACAGAGGGAGGTTGAGACATAGGAACACCTAGACCTTACAACACAATCAACGCAACTCAAGAGGCTACGCATCCGGGAGAAGCCAACCACACACAAAAAGACAAAGACAACAAAGACCGTGGAGGGATACCTTGTTGACAATAGTAAACCAGTTCACGATGTCACTAAGGATGCTCTGGAAGAGTTGATGACAGAGCATAAAACTATGTTGGGGGCACTTAGAGTGCAGTTGCAGGCATTATAAGTGCAACATGTTGAAAAATGTGTAACAATATATATTAAATTTAAAATGTGCTAAAAATAGCTTGTCTAAAATAGTATTTTGGCCAGTGAGGTCATTGGCCACATTGGGTGAGAGGTGAAACTGCTAAAAATAGAAAGTTCTAAAAATAGCATTTCTGGGTCCATTCCTATTTATAGCAGTCCCTAGTCTATCTATAGGAAGTAAAATTAATTTTGGTCTTAACAACAATTTAAAATATTAATTAATTAATCTCCATGGGTTAATTAGTTATGGAAAATTAAACTTGAAGTCTTTGTGAGATCATGCAATTATTTTCTCCCTTGATTTAGGAATTTATCCCTTAATTAAAGGAGATAAGGTTCTGTTCTATAATGAGAGAATTAGTTGACTTAGTTCTAACTAGTCAAGTCCAGTTAGATTATTTAACAAGTTGTTAGATTTTCTATATTTAGTTTGTTAATGCTTGCATGCATGTGACAACTGATAACTGAGTATTTTCTCATGGATAACTGATGCATGTAAGTTCAGATAGAGACCCAGTTGAGATCAGATGAGGGATAGTGTACTATCAGATGCTAGGATATTTCTAGTAAGTATTCCTTGGATGAGGAAGAAATCTATTTTCTTTTATGACTACGTAGGTGGACCTGAGGTGACAACAAGTATTACTAGGTCAATTTTCAGCCTATATAATGAGGCCTAGGTAGTCCATGATTTTCATCTTCTAATTGAAGATCATTAAAGTACGAAGAGAGAAGGATACCTATTGAGCTGATTCTTTTTATATGTTGAAGAGGATTTACACTTGATTGATAATACATGGTTGGGGTTTTATGTTGGTGCTTTCCCCTGGATATACCTTGTGTTATGTGTGATTATTTCTCTCGATTAGTTATGCATGTTGCTGCTCGATGTTGCTCATGAATTCAATTACGCTTCTGCTTAATGTTTTGTAGAAGTAGAACAAGTATTATGCTTTAGGACATTGCATATATCGGTTTGTTCTACAAGTGAAATTTCTACATGGTATCGGAGCTAGCTGATTTGCAGAAAAATTCTACAAAATTCTATAGGGTATTGGAGCATGGATCTCACCTTAACTTGATCGATGTCAAGTATGTACCAGGACTGAAGAGAAACTTGGTGTCGATCATGATGCTAGAAGACAAAGGCTATGATGTAGTTTTCAGTAAGGGAAAGGTTTTCCTTAGACACATCATCACTAGACAAGTAAAGCAGATTGGTTCACGGGTCAAGAACCTGTATGCTCTTAACATTCAAGATGCATGCAAAGCCTTGAGCAGCAAGGCAACTGATGGAGACTTAGTGGTTGAGAGGGAGGGTATATTACCTCTCAACATGCAGAGCTAGAAGAAGTCTCAGACGATTGTGGAGGAGCCACGATTGGTGCAACAGCTTTAGGAGGTTGTGGAACAACCATAACATGGGAAGCTGAGTGGAGATTGAGTAGAGACATCTACTCATGCAAAGACCTCTAGTAGGGGGAAACTTCGATCCAGGTGGGCTGAGTGATAACATGCAACCATACCTCCAGGTAGAAGGTGGGAAATATAGAGTGATCATCCCAAGGAGGAGAGGTAGGATCCTTGAGGTACCCAACCTCTTGGATGAGACCTTACTACAGGAGCCCCGATGTGGAGTAGTAGGAACTGACTAATTGGGTAGAGATAGATGCGGATGGAGTGGCAGAGAGAGTGACAGTGTAGGGAATCCCAGGACAATGCATAGCTAGCAGGCTACAACAATGCGAGAAGCACAAGTGTTTTGCATAGTGCTAGGTGGCACAGAGAGGTGTGCAATGGTGCGAGATGCATGGAGATGTTGCAGTAGAGAAAATGTCAGAGAGGGACCACTTGTCAATAGGTACAGCTTCAACATCAAAGTATGTTCCTAGCCCAACAGAGTGGTCAGTTGAGAGTGTTTTTGTTCCAAGTGTTGTTGGAGCAAGTGGACCAGGTAGATGTGTTGCATGCAGAACATTCCAGAGTTACAGGATAGGGGTTGCAGATAATCCATATCTTGTTGAGAGGGAGTGTTGAAAATGCAACAAGATGATGGAGCTTAGTGAAAAGAAGTCGCCTTCACTAAGTGGACCCGAAGGCTATTTTTGGCGCAAACTCTATTTTTAGACATATGGATCATGGTCTATGAGTTGCGGGATGCTATTTGTGGATGATTGGTCATGTTGGTAAAAATAGATGGACTTCTATTTTTAGACATCTGTGCGGAGTCTATTATTAGACTGCCAAGCTAAAAATAGAACAGTCGAATATTATTAGCTCTTAATAATATTTGGACTATAAACATTATCTTATTCTCTTGGAGCACTTCAGTTCAAGCTATGGATGTGGCACATGCAGCTGCCAGAAGGGAATACGTGGTTCTTATGGGTTACTTGAGCTATTGCATGAAGGACTTCAGTTAGAACTTCAGTGGTTGAGTTCTATGGAGTTGAATGAGGAGTTGATGGAGTTGTGTTCAGTTTGACCTAGTTGAACTAGTTGTAGTTAGTCTAACTGACAAATAGACTAATGATGAGTGGTGTGAATTAATTATTAATTAATTCACTAATTATTAACTCATAAATCAACTAAAGAATACATAAGTTAACTCAGTGCATGGAAAGTTCAGTGGAGACAAGTGTTAGAAGTGAGTGAAAGGGCAAGACAACTGTCAATTGTGACTATAGTTGTGCATGTGATTTGCACAATCAATGGATTGAGTATTTCCAATGAGGATTGCATGGTATATCCAAGGGAAATATGAATTTGGATCATTGATTCATCAGTATTCTCATGCAATATTGTGCAGTGGAGGCAGGCAAGCAGCGGAGGAGATTTGAGCTAGTGATTGATTCAGATCTGAGCTAGTTTGTGTGTAACAGGTGGAGATAGTGTTGAGTACTTGCGAGGAGTATTTTACTATGTATTGTTACATGTTCTCAATCAATATAATATACAAATAGTTGGGGGTTTTCATCTTTATGCTTTCCCTGGGTACACTCTGTGTTGATATGTGTGATTGATGCTTCAATGTGCGCATGTGAATGTTTCTTAATACTGCTAAATTGATGATCAATGTAGAGGAGGTTATGTATTATGCATGATTATGCAAATAGTGTATAATCAGGATAATCTCTGTGAATAACTGTCATATTATTCAAAATTTCTACAGCATCAAGAGAAAACAAGAAATGATCAAAGCATACATGAACTATCAACTAAAACAATGGAATCGAATACATTGAAACGCATAATGATCATAGATATGAACAATAATATGAGAAAAGGAATAAGCTCTTTATTAATGTAGAAGGAAGAGTATCACCCAATACAATTCGATCATGTGCCACTCCTCTAGCGTTAGTTCAACCCTCGCCACATCAAAAGATCAACACTCCAGCAGCATAACATTTCTTTACATAAGCTCAATCCTCAAACCAACAGAATTTCCTTACAAACTTCAGATTCTAGCCCCTTGATCACTATGATGAGTGCTCAATTTATAGGAGATGGAGGTGGTTTTTTCATAAATGAGGGTATTGAATGGCCTTGCAAACTTGGAGTTAGTTTCCATGGAGTAAGTGATGAGAGGATAGGAGGTTAATGGATCCTTAGCCTATACAATTTCGATCTCATAGAAGGAGATAAGAGATGGGATCCTTCTAGAATCATATAGAATCAAGGAATATTCCCAAAACCCTATGTAAATTTCACTCAATCTTTCCCAACACAGGTCAAAGAGGGCCTAAGTGCACTGCAGTGTAGGCTAGAATGGGCCTGCCTTCTCTGCAACACAGCTACCCCTGACCAAGGTTGTGCCAGTGTCCCAAGGAGGCATTTCAGCAAGGCTTCATACTAGGAAACTTTCATGGAAAGAAGCATTCAATGTGATGACTTGTCTAGGGCATGTAACAACTGAATTTGGGTTTGATGATCCCTAACAGTACCGATCTGAATGTCGGGAGTGATGTGCCAAAATAGACCTGTAACAGTTTCCCCCTAAAGCATGAAGTTGAAAATGATAATGTTGAGTGATATGCTTTACGATGTGACGGAGAGGATTTGAAGCAGACGGTGACCTGCATCGATTACAATACATAACATCATGATTTTTTGAATTTTTCATGAATTGCTGAGGGAAGGCATACCCATGCTTAGCAAATAAAATTTCATTACATGTACATAAATAGGCATCTACAGATATACACCTGTGATGGAATGACCATCTATGTAAAGCCATCGTACAGATGATTTAGTACTCTCCTCAAATCGCATCCCGGATGGATGAAACTAGATCTGGGGTCTTTTATCTCGTTCAATTATTCACTCGAGTATGAGTCTAACCATGTGAAAATGTGATCTAAAGTCGAACATGGGAAGACATCGTCTAATTACTAGCCAACGATGTACATTTTTAACAAATGCGAGAAATATCACCGATAATGATAATGATTCTCAAGGTACTGTAGTACAATCTACATGGTGTGAATAAATGTTTTGATGTCGAACACCATACTCTCGTAAAATGCCTTCTATAAGAACCAATAGGATTCAAGATGATGATGTCAACTATGGGGAATGATTCACCATTTTTGGAGTAAAAAAGTAAAAGGGTAAGAAAATAATAAAATAATAAAACTACTTTTTCAACTCGTATTTTCAACTTATCTCCCTAAGGTTTTACTCAAATTTCGAGTGGGAGTACTCGTTGGATGAAAAAATAATTTCTCATCCAAGGAGTACCCATGTTGCATAATTTTGATGGACCCTGTTACACGAAAAATGTGAAATACATGAAAAAACGTTATTGCAATCACATTTTTCATGTATTTCTCATTTTTCATGTAGTAGGGTCCATATAAAGTATGCAACATGGGTACTCCTTGGATGAGGAACCAAATTTTTCATGCAACGAGTGTTTCTGCTCAAAATTTGAGTAAATCCATAGGGAGATAAGTTGAAAATACGAGTTGAAAAAATAGTTTTTCCTTTTTTCCCTCTACAATTTGATGATATAATGTAATATTATTTTATAGTTTCCTTAGGAGGATCATTTTAGACCTCAAAATCCCCTAATGATTTAATTTTGGACAAATATTTCTTCTTGCTCCCTCGGCTCAACTCGGTTTGGATTGATATTTCATCCCTTTTCCCTTCTTTCCCTTTCCAACCAATTCAAAATATTCTTTATCCTCACCCTTGAATGAAGTTCCATATCTGGTACTCCACAGTATTTCCTCCTGTACTAAATTGAACCATAAGTGTTCCCAATTCGATAGTTTCTCCCGCTCGTTGACCGAATCTTGGTAGCTATGCCAGCTCTTAGGAAGTCCTAGAAGGGATAGGCTTATCAAGTCATCTTCTAGAACATTAACACCAACCCCACCAAGTTCATCATGACATTGTGTGAACCTGCTTAGGTACTGTGAAATAGTGTCATTCTTTTGCATCTTGATACTTTGAAGTTTATCCTTGAGTGTCAGCTTCTTGTTGTCACTACTATTCTCGAACAATTATGTCAGTGCTTTCCACATTGCGAACAATTTTTTTTTTTCATGGAGATATGAGACAATGTGATCCTATACTCCCTCCAAGATTATTCTGCTCGCCTTGGCTACATCTTTCTTCCACTAAGCAAAGTTCTGGGCATCAACTTATGGTGGTTCTGCAAAATTTGTCTTGATGTATTCTATCAATCCATTTGCATCCAATACTATCTCCATGTGATCCTTTCATGCAATTAAATTAGAGTTGTCTTCCAATGCATACTCTAGCCTAAGTCCATTAAAAGTTGTCTTCTCAGATCTGAAGAGATCCTGTTGCATTGAACTGCAAATTTGATCCTCCTAAGAAACAAATTCGAAATTCCTGCTTTAATGTGAATCTTGATACGATACCATGTAGAAATTATGGTGTATATTTGCAAGTTCATGAAATTTTAATCTAAATCACAAGACACAAACCTACTCTACTACTCTGTGGAAGTTAATTCATAATTCAGAACAAAAATTTCAGCCATGCAATAAGAAATAACACACATGCACATAGTATTTTTACTGGGGAAAGAAATCTTCTAAAAATCCCCAATGTCTGCTTGTAGTAATCTGATGAATATGGATGTATTACAATTGCTTTGCCTAACTGAGCACAACCTGCAAATGAATAACCTGTCTCTTTGCTCACTAAGAAGCTCTGACCCAAACTTAGTCATTTTTTCCTCTACTTGAACCCCTATTTCCTTGTGCAATTCCTTGAGAAATTAGGCCCCTGTTATTTAGGAATTTCTCCAAAATGGATTGTGCAATTTCCAAGGTTGGTCATCTGAATGCGTGCAACACTTGTACACTCAAGACTAGTCTATAACTGATATTACATTGCCTTGGAATCTCCACCATAGCTAGGGAACTCAAATTCTCTGCATGCACTAGATATTTTGGGTTGATTGATCAGTTAACTTAGTGATCACTGAGTTTGACTAAAGTCCCATTGCACAACTGACCTTCCACTAGTTCCTTCAATAGTTAGAACTAGTTTAACTAAAGAAAAAAACTTGATATAACTGACTTTGCTTTCTACAAATTAGCAATCACACATGCTTAACTAAACTGTAACTCCTCCAACTTGAATTTACTGAGTAAACTGGGTGACACAACCCATGTCACACAAGTTAACTGCATCCAAGTTTTCTGTTGATGTGGAAATTCAAATTTTCTCAATTTAATCAAGGGAAAATCAAATTGAGAATTTCTTGCTACATTTTTCAACAAAAACATGAACATGGTTACGAATACAGATTGCAGAACATGTTGTAAAACTAGTATGGTTATCTTCTGAAGAAATATATTTGTTTTGGTGCTTGTGGATATCGCTTGAAATATTGTCAAAAGTTGTCTACATCAAGTTGAAGAAGGAGGTGGGTATCTCCATCGAGATTGTTGCCTCAATCAAGTTGAAGCTTACTACAAGTCGGTGCTCACATATCATCAAGGTTGGTGCCTCATTTAGGTTGTAGCCTATAGAAATTCAATGCTTTCACATATTGGTGGTTGATGCCTCTAGCAATTTGGTGCCTGCAAATCTATGTATTCAAACTGAAGAAGATAAAAATAATTGGTTTTCTCCCGCAAGGGTTTCCACATACATTTAGAGTTCTCTTATGATGACATGATGATGTTTTTTAATGATGCATGTTTATGGTTACCATTTTCACTAAATGGTAAATTGTTTAAATTGATGAAATCTGTCATTTATCACGATTCCCCCCCCAACCCCCCCCCACCCCCCCTCCTTTCAATTATAGTAATCTTTAGTCTAGGAATTGGTATCAGAATAGGTTCATTTAGGAACAATTAACTGCAACAAGGTAGATCAAATAATTCATGGCCAATAAAGGGAAGAGTAAGAAGAATTTGTCTTAGAAAAGAGAGGGTTGTGATTATGCGAGAAATACATTTAATCCCAAAGAAGACACTTTTTTCACAGTCATGGATGTTGAAAACACTCAAATAAAGGAATTAAATATTGTATATTGTTTTAATTGTGTAAACAAAGGTCACTAATGTGTCCATTTCCAATTGCAAATAATGAAGATGATGCTCCTCTAACTAATTGAGGTTAACCACCTAGAGGAAGTATAAGAAGAAATTAAAGTAGTAGTAGATTATGAAGGAGAACCCAGAATTTCGTTAGAGGAATTAAAAGCTTCAAGATGAAGGCTTAGTTAATTAGAAGATCCAACTCCAAAATTATAAAGGTAAAGATGAACTCATAGGGAAGCTTTCGAAAGAAGACAAAAACTGGAAGAAGATTTTAAAGAAATATTAAAATTAGGACAATGATGTTGCTACTTTGAAGGCCCAATTAGAAGAAGCAAGAATGATGGAAGAAGTGAGGTCGAGATAGCTAAAAGAAAGAGAAGGTCATTGTGAGGCACTAGAAGTGGAAATTATTTTCTTGAAAAATGTGCTAGAAAATTCTAATAATCAAAATGATGAGAAACAAAATGATGTAGAAAAAATGAAACCTATTGACTCTGAATATGAACTTGTTAGCCCCATGTATGTAATAGAAGAAGAATGTATTATTAGTTTGAGGGCTCAATTAGTTGAAGATGCATTGAGGGGTCGATTAGGAGAATATAAATTAAATGAGGATGCTTTGGTGAATAAGCTAAAAGAAAAATTGCAGGAATATGGAAAACTTGAAGAGGAAGTTGTTAGCTAGAAGAAGAATATGGAAACCTTGAATTTGAGGAAGAAAATAAGAATTTGATGTTAGCTAAAAGAACTGAAACATTGGACACAATTCTCAGGAAGCAAAGATCTCCTCTCATCAAAACAAGTATTGGTTATCATGAAGATCTTGAGACATCCAAAGATGAAGATCTCTCAAGGAAATCAAATGAAGAAAAACTTAAAAATCACGTGCATATTTTCATTGGATCTAGCAACAACTCAATTGAATATTCCAAACAAGTGATGGATCAGCCCAAGCATGTTCACTTCAACATTCAGATGAAACCAAAGAAGGCACCAAGAATCAACAAGATCCATCTAGCTCAAGTAAGAAAAGTTAGGATGAAAGTATAAAGCCCACAATGATAGAAAATATTCTCAAGAGATCCACAAGCAACATCAGAATAAGTGTCAAAGATCAACAAAGAGATGAACATCTTTCAATGAACAACTTCGGGAGATATGCCTCATCAAGACAACTTCATGCCACTAGGTATCAAAATATTTTTTTTAGTCATTGTTTCTCATGCACTAAATTTGTACATAGAGCGAAGGATTGTAGAGCCTATGCCATAAATGATTATGTCATGCAGATACTATCAATCTCCCAGGCACATATATATGGGAAATCAAATTAGAAGTTATGATAATAGGTAATATGGGCCATTCCCGCCAATATTCAAGCCCAATATAAAATGTTACAAGTGTCATAATGAAGGATGTATAGAACATGGATAAAAGATCAACTTGAGATTGTACAAGAGAGAAGGACTCTCTATTAACTAAAGAATCAACACCAAGGAATGGAGAATGAAATAGGAAGAACCAAGGTTAGATTTGAGTACTCAAACCTAATCTATTAGTGAAGGCTTCTTCAAGAATATAGTTGTTTGAAATGAAACTTGAAGAAGAAATATTATGCACACAGGATGATCATACACAAGGAAGCATTCATTGATAGAAGAGATCAAGGAGACTAGGAAAATCATGTTTCAAATATGCAAAGGGAGTATGACCATATCATAGGTAGCATTGATAAGAATTGAGTAGTCCAAGGAAGCTAAGTAGTGCATATTGGGCCTCATATTGTAGATTAGAGGATTTGTATATAACAAGAAGGAATGGGTCATTGATTGTAGCCAAGGATATTGGACTTTCATCTAGCCTTTGATAGGAGGAAATTGTACGTAGTAGGAAGACTTAACAAGAAGAGAGTTTATTGATATAAGGAGAGTATATCATGACAGGGAGCACATTCATAGGGGGAGATTTCATTCACAAAGGATTAGGTCCACATGAAGATTTAGGAACAATTATATAACATTGTTAATCAATCTCCTCGTAAGCAACCATCCTCATCATGTCTCTTTGTAATTGATGTTAAAGGGGGAGAGAAAGCATACATTGAAGCAACATCAGGAGTTTGCAGAGAAAGTAGACATTGAAGGAGAGAGAACAAATATTGAGAACAAGCAAGAAGTGTTTTCCTATCAATAGATTTTGTTCCTGGTATAATGGCAGGGGAAGTTCAGTCCATTACCATCAATTACCATCAATGTTTGGTGGTGTTGTCATTAATTATAAAGGGGAACATTGTTGGACATAGTGTTTTCATTAATGTCAAAGGGGAATTCTAAGGAAGCAACTATGCCATTGATGAGTCAAATGAAGCAATATGATTGTTTGATGTCTTGACAGGCTCACATTAAATGATGTCAAATTTCCTCATATTTTATTGAGCTTTTTTGAATTTATGATGCTCAAATGAGTCTACGGTTGGCATGGTTGAATAGTCCTCTATGAAACCCTTCCAACGATATATTACACTTGGTCAAACTCTTCCCAGATGAAAAGTTATGTTAGTTTGAAGTTGAGAGCTGTAATAAGGGTAAAAACACCAAATTCATTCAAGATCATGCATGTTGAGGGCCAATCCAGGCATTGGTGAACGATCAATGGCATAAGGCGCACATACATGTGCACTTCTTAACACGACTAAATATCATACACATTTTGATTGATTTAACGATGGGAGATAACATGTATGGTGGATTATGTGTAGAGTTGCATCACATTTAACAAAGAATGCAACCCCCCCATATTCCACGTGGATTTCCTTTAGACCAATGAATTAGTGACATGTGGCATGCTCAGACTAACAAGATTGTGACACATGGCAGACATTGAATGGACTCCTTCCTTTAATTCCAAGTGGACCCCTTGAGTGCAAGTAAGCATGATGTGGCCTTCTGACATGAATGCAAAGGTGGTAGGATTCAACTAAACAAATAACTATATGGCTAACAACATGGTGACACGTCAACTAAAAAAGGACCCAATGATGACTCAGTGTATAGCTTGAACCAATGGTGTCATGACACATCAACTCGACGATGATGTAAGTAGATAGATGGACGACATGCAAGCATGGTGATGCTGCAATACAGATGGCCACCATGTGGCATGCACAATTGACAGTTTTGAGTGGCCAATTGGCCAAATTTCAAGTGACGCATGGCACCACTCACCGAGCACTACGTGGTGTGATGACAACATGTTGATGTTAGTATGCAAGTGACCATAGACCCTAGGGACTGGGTCACATGGTGAGGTCGCATGGAATTTTCTACGCAAAGCCAGAATGGTGGCCCATGTCTCGAATTCATATCAGCCTCGTTTAAGTTCAGGAACACACACACATGTGTGTGTGTGCATGTGGTGCGATCAAGGAGTGTGATTGATCATCGACATATAATTTGGTTAAGAATACCCAAAGGCATCTAACCCTTTGCATCTAGTCGTGTTTACATTATAGTATTGGCACACCTGAAGGTGGTTTTTGCTTATTTTGTGGTTTTAGGTTCAAGCCTATAGATGCCTTTGTTTTGTGACTTATACATATGACTTGATTTTTGGCTTTGTGGTTTACAAATATTCGTTGGTAGCTTTCACTTGTTTTGTGGTTTCAGGTTCAAGCCTACTAAAGGCTTCATTCTGTGACTTATATATATGACTTGATCGTTGGCTCTGTGGTTTGCAAAGATTCGTTGATGGTTTTCGTTTGTTCTGTGGTTTTGGGTTCAAGCCTACAGAGTGTTGATTTTTGAGTAGCTTGGGAGGTACTCCAAGCCTTAGGGTTCGAGGATTGGAGGACAAAGCGCCACAAGAGTCACTTGTGGGATTGGAACTCAAGGTAGAGATTTTTCACCCATCGAGATTGGGGCAAAAAGAATGAGCACATTTCGACATGTGATGGATGAGGATGATAGCTCTCAATGAGAAGAATCTAACGCAATGAGAATCATCTAATTCTGAGTTGTAGAAATGGAGATATGATTTTGTTAAGTTAATGGTTGGGTTTGCACATGAGGAGTCTAGGTCGGCTTAGTGTTAAGAATACATATGACAATTGTTCAAGCCCTATTATGACATTTTAAGGAGTCCTCCTTATGTGTATATATGAGAGGTGGAGTGGAGGACATTCCCTCATCCATTTTTGCAACACAAACACAAGAAGATAGCTCGTCAGAGAGGATGACATTCTTTGTTTTAGCTGCAACAAAGAGGGATAGCATGGGCATTGAAGGTTGTTTCAAGGTCATTCCTAGAGGACTGAAGTGTTGGAAGGAGGGTCGAGGTACCTTCCTAGAGGGACAAGGAAGAGAAGTTTAGTTTCAAGGTTGTTTTTTGTTTGATGTGTGGGCTGGAGACTCTATTTGAAGGGGTCGTAAGCTACAACAAGGTTGTGGGGTAGGCCACAGGTCATACCATCACAGCAAGGTGATAGCGTGCATTTTTTTGGGGTTGTATTGTGCCCTGATCTTTAGCATGGAGGCAGAGGGTTCACACTAATGTATGTCGTAACATTTAAGGGTTGTTTGGGTGACTATTTGAGGGATGTTGCAACAGTATAAGGTGCTCTAACCAGTCACTATCATAACAACAACAAAGCAGACTTGGAGTAGCAGGTTGTGTCTTGTGTTAGGTCAATGTTGTGACCAGTTTTGGATCAGTTTGACTAGCAGTCCATGGGAGCCAATTGGGAGGCTTGATTGGGTGATCGAGAGCCTCCATAGGTGCAGATCTTGTAGTGATAGGATTGGGAGCCATTGGTTTGGTGGAGGGAAGCGCATTGGCTACCCACAATAGCCCTAGACAAGCTATCTTGAAGTGACGAAGAGAGCTAAAGGTTGGGTGAAGTTTGGTGGCAAAAGTGCAACACTTTGATGGATAGAAGTGACTGCTAGCCTAACAGATTGGAGCTTGGGAATTGGCTAGCCTAAAGAGAAGATTGGATCAACCCGTGTGCATGCAGCAGTGTTAGATGTCAGCGCTCCTGGAATCTCAATGTGTTGTCCTTTGAAGGACTAAGGGTAAAATAGTGAACAATACCGAAGCGAAGAACCGGTAGGACAAAATACGACATAGAGTCTATGCAGTGCATTTGCCATTATATCTTGTATACCATAGACTATTGTATTATTTAGATTGGTTTAATATAACAAAGATTGGGTTGTACGTTATTGTAAAATTTTGCTAAAGATTATGTATACTTGTGTACATGTGATTTACTGCTTTATATTTTATATTGTGTAAAGTAGTTCTTGTTGAGATTCTTGATTTGGTAGCATTAGAGATTTTAAGATTCTAACCTAGACCCAAGATTGTGGAAATTAAACATGGTATCGGAGTGTGTCTAAGCTACTTTGGAAGTCATTGAATCAGAGTTGTGCACAGTGAAGTACAACTTAAGAGGGAGTTGGCTGCATTGTAGGTGACAATGTCGAAGTTGCAGGTTGGTATCCAGTGTGAGGACAAGTTGGAGGGGTTTTCCAACTATAGTCCATGGAAGGAAAGGATCAAGTTGGTCTTGTAGGTCAACAGGATCTGGGAGTTCGCTGAGAAAGCCATGAAGAAGCTAAATGACCCAAAGAAGTTGGAAGTGTACAAGGATTTGGATACGAGGGCGAGATTGATCATCCTAGACGGTGTGAAGGATGCCCTAATACCTCATTTGTATGAGAAGAAAACCACACATGAGATGTGGATTTCTCTTCAGAATTTGTTCCAGAATAAGAACGAGAACGGGGTATTGGTATTGGAGGATAAGTTGAATTCCACCAAGATGATAAAGGGTGAAGGTGTGACTTTGTATCTAATGATATTGTCTAAGGTCAAAGATGAGCTTGTTTTCATCGGCGTGACTATTTCAAATGGAGATATGGTGAGGATTGCCTTGAAAGGGTTCACTGAGGAATGGAAGCCCTTCATCAAAGGGATTGTTTCCAGAGAGAAGTTGCTAGACTGGAATAAGCTACGGGATGACTTCATTCAGGAAGAGTTACGAGACAAGGATCTTCATCCAAATAAGATGACTTTCGATGATGATGTGGCACTTGCAACATGAATGAAGGGTAGGCAAAAGAAGGACTTGAGTAAGGTCAAGTGTTTCAACTGTGGAGAGATGGGTCATTTTAGTCGAGATGTCTGATGAAGAAGAAGGGAGATGACGAGAAGAAGAAAGGAAAGCAGGTTGCTGGGGTTGCCACTTCTGCTAAGATATATGATCTTACCAAGAGATTGGAGGAGGATGACTTTGCTATGATCTCTCATTTCTCGCAGGGTACTATCGATGAGGATGGATGGTACATGGACAGTGGTGCAACGAAACATATGACAGGGTCATAAGAGGTTTTTGACACTCTAGCTAAATGGGACTCGAAGTTGCACATGGTGTTGGGTGACAAGAGTCAGAAGGAGATCTGAGGATCGGGAGTTGTACCATTCAGAATGGAGACAATGTGAAAAATTAGCTACCCGATTCCTACTGCACCAAACTGATAATATTTCTCCTACTTGTTAAATTACTTGAACAAGTTACTTGTGGTTTTCTAAGGCAAATATTGAAATACATACACTATAGCCTACACAAAATAAAATACCACGGAAAATAAATATTGCACTAGACAGAAATAAACACACACATATACATTGTCGATTTTCGACAAATGTCCCTGGAAAAACCTAATGTAGGAAAATCAGTGCAAAAAATGAGGGTTTTATTTATTGTACAGTATTAATCTAAGTAGAAATCATTAGATGCCAAAACTGACAATCTGATACAGAGAAATACTGACAAGGAGATAGTGAGAAAATCTCACAGTATCACTGGCGATCCACATCTAATCTAGGCTCTGAGATGGTTGGCCCCACACTGCCTCTATGTCAGCCTATGTAGATCTATGTCATAGTCTCCAGGCTCTGTGTCACCTCCTCCTCTGATCTTGTGTTGGCTAGAACTTCAATCCTTTGGCCCTCCGATCTCACACTCCACCTTCTGGCACTGGAATTTGACTTTCCCAGCTGAATCTCAAACTCCCTCTGAAGCTCTGCGTTGCCTCTTTGAACCTCTCTTTATCTTCTCTGCCTTGCACTCCCTGGATCTAGAAAAATCTCCTTCATTCTACTATCCTTGCCTCTCTCTCACTACTTCGACTTTACTAAGTCACTTTAGGAAACTCACAGCTGCTTGACTTCCCAGCAAAATTGAACTGCTCAAGTGTGTTCTCCAAGTGTCCATCAAACTCCTTGTAATCTCTTGTTTGAGAGCCAACGAACAAGATTAAAACATAATCAATGGCTAAGATTAACTGGGATTTGATCCTCATCTTATTCTAGAAAATCCGCACCAGATTTAATTAATACCCTTTAATTAACTAAATTTTGTAATTAGGGAACCATTTTAAAAAGTTAATTATTTTAATTATATCATCTCTATGTGGAATTTTCCCAAACGATTTCTGGGTATTGGAGAATGCATGTGTCTTAGCCTCTATGCAAAATCTCAAAGCTAGAGCACATTCAATACTATAGAAATCAACACTCCCTCTTAGTGAGGAATGTGCTCTGGTGTTGCAACCCACTGATTCAACATCACTCTATCTCTGCACCATCTCTTGTTGCACTGTTGATGTCTGGTTGTTGCTGCCCAACAACCACTATGCAACTCTGGTTGTTGCATTTGTGCTACTTCTGGCCCTATTGAACTGCTGCCAACACTTCATCTGCATTGTGACCTTCTCCATCTGTTGTTGTTGCAACTACAACAACTAAAACAAAAAAGAATCCAAAATATTGAACCAACTATGGTCAGTATGATGCATTTGTCGTCCGAGTTCTGATTGCTGGTAGACTCTATGTTGTCACTGAAGCCTCTACGTTGTTTTTGACTCTGCATTGTGCCAACTGCATTGCTACCAGCTCTGCTCTGTGTTGCTCAGTCTTTATCCTACTACTAGCTATTGCAATTGTCACTCTAGCACCTGACTTCACCAATTGCCACTGATCCATCCTATTATTGCATGTATTGGGCTCTCGCAGCAAGGTACTGATTCATGAGGTGGAACTCCTCAAGAATATTTCCCATCCTGTATCTCTCCAGGGCTACAATTCCATATCACCCCACCTCACCCCTGGAGGCATCTCAACAACCATGGCAACCTCTTCCTCCAATTTGGAGGACAAACTCTCGATCTTAGCGGATGCAGGTTGTTGATCTTGCTTCTCCTCCTTGTCCTTTCTGAGAGGACACTGAGTTTTGTAGTGGCCCATCTCACCGCACCTAAAGCACTTGATCTTCGAAATATCCTTATTTCTTTTGCGTTGCTCCTGATGCCCCTTTGATGCAAGGGCCATGTCCTCCTCTTCCTTCACTTGCTTCATCCCACTACTGTTATTGCCACTGATGGTGGCCTTCACCAAATTGCACCTCGTTTCCTCTTGTTTCCGATCAACCCACACATGTTCCCAATCTAGCATTTTTTTCTACTCAGGATTCTCTAGACAAAAACTTGCCAATCTTCAAAAATGCTATTCAGTGGTAATCGTACAAACTCTGAGGGTTGGGGTGTTGACCCTATTGAAGCCAGTGGGTCCCAGATATCCTAAAGCCTCATAAGGAAGGGGTCTACACACTCCCCTTTCTGCATTGTTGTGCATCTTGGCTTCTCCTCTAAGTACATCTTCCATTGCTCGGAAGATCCTTCGTACAACGTAGCTAATGCTTCCCACATCTTTTGGGAAGTATCCTTGCCAGCTATATGGGATACCACATGATCTCGAACTCTGTCGAGAATGATCCTCTTAGCTCTCACCATCTTAGCCTTGTACTTCTTAAGTGGATCTATATCGGCGGGTATAGTTACCACACTATCGACATAAGTTTTGAGATCATGCTCATCTAGAAGGCAGGAAATCTTGGCCTTCCAGATCACATAGTTGGAGGCTCTGTCCAACAGCTCTTGATCTCTCAACCTAGTTGATTCCATCTCTCCTGAAAAAGTCGAACTACTTCCTCTTCTCCTTTGTGCAGTTATTGCCCATCTATTCGCACTCCCACACAAAACTATTGTTTCTCTACTAAGAAAATTCGAACTTCTTGCCTAGAAGTCCTCTAAGGAAGGAATTTCCTCAGTGTGTGCTCTTCTCTCCTTCTGGCGCTATTCTGCCAACAACTACTGCAAAATAAATGTCTCAGCTAAAAACTTGTTTTGCAAGGAAATTGCTGCTACTCCCTCTGCCTTTGGTATTCTTCAATCTGGGAAATTCTATTCACTGCCGACTCACTCAGAGAAAAAAAATTTCCACAAAAAATTGACCCTTTTGGCCAAAGAAATACGATGCCCCGAGGGTTTCGATTTTCTGCCTACGAAGAAATTTGAATAGCCTCCTTCCTTCTGCGCTGATTTCTTCGGCTTACGATATGTCCTTTGATACCAAGTGAAAAATCAGTTACCTTATTCCTATTGCAACAAACTGATAATTTTTCTCCTAATCGTTGAATTACTTGAACAAGTTACTTGCAGTTTTCTACGAAAAATACTAAAATACATACACTACAGCCTACACAAAATAAAATATAGTGGAAAATAAATATTGCACTCGAGAGAAATAAACACACACATATACACTGTTATTTTTGGACAAATGTCCCTGGAAAAACCAAATGTGGGAAAACCAGTGCAGCAGCTGAGAGTTTTTTTATTATGCAATAATAATTTGAGTACAAATCGCTAAATGCCCAAACTGGCAATCTAATACAGAGAAATACTGAAAAGGAGATAGTCAGAAAAATCTCACACTATCACTAGTGATCTAAATCTGATCCAAGCTCTAGATAGTTGGCCCCACACTTCCTTTGCGGAGCCTCTACATCAGCCTACACATATCTGCATCATGGTTTACGGGCTCTGCATCACCTCCTCCTCTGATCTCCTGCTGGTTGGAACTTCGATCCTTTGGCCCTTCGATCTCACACCACAGCTTCTAGCACTGGAATTAGACTTTCCCATCTGAATCTCGGACTCCCTCTGAAGCTCTACATTGCCTCTCCATGGCGCTACGGTGCCTTTCTAAACCTCTCTTTGTCTTCTCTGCCTTGCACTCCCCGGATCTAGATAACTCTCCTCTGATCTACTATCCCTGCCCCTCTCTCACTCCTTCGACTTTACTAAGTCACTTCCGGCAACTCACATCTGCTACTGAAAAAATTGACTTCCCATCAAAATCGAACTACTCAAGTGTGTTCTCCAAGTGCCCATCAAACTCCTTCTTATAATCTCTCATTGGAGCACCAATGGCCAAGATTAAAACATAATCAATGGCTAAGATTAACTGGGAGTTGATCCTTGTCTTCTTTTAGAAGATTCACACCAGATTTAATTAATACCGTTTACTTAACTAAATTTCGTAAGTTTACACTTAAGGAACCAGTTTAAAAAGTTAATTATTTTATTTAAATCATATCTAGGTGGAATTTTCCCAAAAAATTTCTAGGCATTGGAGAATGCATGTGTCTTAGCCTCTCTACAAAATCGAGGCTAGAGCACATCTGATGCTACATAAATCAACATATAGGATGAGTGATGCAGGTCCATGATGTATTTTTTGTACCAGGACTCAGATATAGCGTGATTTCTATCTTGATGATCGAGAAGAAGGGGTTTGAGGTCTTCTTCCAAGATGGGAAGGCAAGACTTGGGCCTAAAGGCTCTAGCTTTGCTGGTATTGAGCTTGGAGTTAGAGAGCATGGTATATATAGGCTGATGGGAAAGCCTATGGATCATGAGAAGCAGGTGGAGCAAGTGCAGGTTCCAGAGAAGCAAGTGCAAGTGCAGGCTTCAAAGGAGTAGGTACAGGTTCCCGAGAAGAAGAGCTAGATTCCAAAGGCTAAGATGGAGTCAAGTTTGAGAGGGAGCTTGCAGCAAAGGGAGACTTTGTAGGCTAATAAGAGCACGTAGTCAGTGGGGAACAAGAGTTTTCCCACAACTGCTAAGAAGGAATCATGGAAGGATTGGAAAGTGATACAAGAAAAGAAGAAGAAGCAGGGTGCTTCCTACAATGATAGTGACACTTCTGAGAGAGGCGTAGTTCATAGAACAAGGACTGTTGCAATTGTGAGCCTCAAGATTTGGGTGAGTGTTGCAAGTAGCGATGATGATGATGAGCCACTTCCTAATCTTGGAAGTACCTCCCTTGCTAAGAGGGAGTGTTGATTTTTTAGTAGCTTAGGAGGTACTCCAAGCCCTAGGCCTCGAGGATTGGAGGACAAAGCACCACAAGAGTCACTTGTGGGCTTGGAACCCAAGGTAGGGATTTTGCACCCATCGGGATTTGGGCCAAAACCATGGGCACATTTCGATATGTGATGGATGAGGATGATAACTCTTGGCAAGAAAAATCTAATGCAATGAGAATCATCCCTAATTCCGAGTTGTAGAAATGGAGATATGAATTTTTGAAGTTAATGGTTGGGCTTGCACGTGAGGAGTCTAGGTCGGCTTGTTGTTAAGAAGACATATGACAATTGTTCAAGCCCTATTATGAAATTTTAAGGAGCCCTCCTTATGTGTATATATAGGAGGTAAGAGTGGAGGTATTTCCTCATCCATTTGTGCAACACAAACACAAGAAGACAACTCGTTGGAGAGGAGGACATTCTCTGTTTTAGTCGCAACAAAGAGGATCAAAACAACGTGGGAATTGAAGGTTGTTTTAGGGTAATTTCTAGAGGACCAAAGTGTTGGAAGGAGGGTTGAGGTACCTTCCTAGACGGAAGAGGCAAAGGATGTTAGTTTAAAGGTTGTTTTGGGTTTGATGTGTGGGTTGGAGACTCTGTTTGAAGGGGTCGTAAGCTACAACAAGGTTGTGTGGTAGGCCACAGGCCATACCACCACAACAAGGAGATAGCGTGGGTTGTTTTGGGGCTATATTGTGCCCTAATCTTCAACATGGAGGCAGAGGGTTCACACTAAGGTAGGCCACAACATTTAAGGGTTTTTTGGGTGACTATTTAGGGTTGTTGCAGTAATCTAAGGTGCCCTAACTAGTCACTATAATAATAACAGCAAAGCAGACTTGGAGTAGCAGTTTGTGTCTTGTGTTAGGTCGATGTTGTGACCAGTTTTGGATCAATTTGACTAGCAGCGTGTGGAAGCTAAGTTAGAGGCTTGATTGGGTGATCAAGAGCTTGCATAGGTGCAGATCTTGCAATGATAGGATTGGGAGCCATTGTTCTAGTGGAGGGTAGCGTGTTGGCTACCCAAAGTATTCCTAGATAAGCTATCTAGAAGTGGCGAAGAGAGCTAAAGGTTGGGTGAAGTTTGGTGCCGAAAGTGCAACACTTTGATGGACAAAAGTGATTGCTACCTTGGTAGGTTGGAGCTCGGGAATTGGCCAACCTAGAGAGAAGATTGGATCAACTAATGTTCATGTAGCATAAGTGACTTGTAACAGTGTTAGGTGGCAACCATCTTGGAGTCTCGATTTGTTGGCCTTTGAAGGACTAAGGTGCTGCTAGTGAGTAGTATGGAAGCGAAGGACTGGCAGGACAAGATACGACATAGATTTTGTGCAATGAGTTTGTCATTGTATCTTGTATACCATAGACTATTGTATTATTAAAATTGGTTTAATATAACGAAGATTAGGTTGTACAATTTTGTTAAAAATTGTGTATACTTGTGTACATGTGATTTACTGCGCAATATAATGTGTCGTGAAAAGGAAATTTTATCGAACAATTAATTTGTGAAATAGTTTATTATATTTGTTGAGGTGATTTTGAAGCCAAATTGAATTTTGGAAAAAGGCAAATGCCAAGGATTTTGATGTGATCTTAAAAGAGGACATGAAGAGCCATGAGGATATGTTTCTATTGTCATAAAGCTATATTTTCTTATTATTAAGTTCTGGGGCTTATGGGCAAGTTTTTGTATTGTTGATAAAAACACGATCCAGAAGTAATGTTTGTAGATTGATGAACATGTTGTGGCAACGTTGATTGATGAAAAAGTTCTGAAAGCATGAAGGTTATGATTATAAATTGTAGAACAAGTTGCGACAACATTAGTATGGTCATATTTTGAAGACATATTTGTTTTAGCACTTGTAGATCCAGTTTGAAATATTGTGAAAAATGGTCTACATCAGGATGAAGGAGGTGGGTGCCTCAATTAGTGGAAGTCTGCTATAAGTTGATGTTTGCATATCATCGAGGTTGGTGCTTAAATAAGGTTGTAGCATACAAGTTGGTGCTCGCATATATTGGGGTTTGGTGCCTCCAGTAGGTTGGTGCTTGCAAATTTATTTTGGAGGTGGGTACCTCTAGTGGGTTGGTGTCTGCAAATCTATGTAGTCAAAATAAAGAAGATAAGCAGAATTTGTTGTTTTCTCCTACAAGGGTTTCCATGTACTTCTAATGTTCTCTTACGATGATGTGATTATGTTCTTTAGTGATGCATGTTTATGGTTACAATTTTGATTGATTGGTAAATTTTTTAAATTGATAAAAAAATTCCATTACATTGATTCATGCCCCCCTTTACACCACCGACCTCCTCTTAATGTAATATTTAGTCTAATAGCTTGCCCCCTGTGTCGAGGGTGTTATTAATAATCATTTGAATACCCATCAATTTTTATTGTTTGTTGTTTCCTAACTTTTTTCTTCTGTGGGTTTCCTTCCAACCTTCTTCAAATAGTCATTCCTCATCATTTTCTACCTCCTCTATTTGTTGTTGGGTTTTTTTCATAGTTAAACAACAGTTGATTAAGCCAGTGTTTTCTCCATAACATGATCAATTTCTGCTTGTGTGTCTATGAGAAGATCTTCTTCCAAGTTTTAAAAGTAGCACTCCTAGCTCTTCAAGAAGGAAAAGGGTTAAAATGCTTGCGAGGTGAGAATGACACATCATGTTCCTATAAAATTATCTAAACTTCATCTATAGTCTCTTCATCATCTCTCAACAAAATCTCATACCAATTTGTTTAGGCAAGTTGTCTTGAAGTTGTGACTTCTTTTTTCCCATATTTTTCTGGTGAATTGTTTCATGTGTTGAACAAGACATTACCATCACTAGATTAGTCACAATTAGCTACTTGCAAGATGAGGATGCTAATTATGATGTTACCCTTTTAAAATGATGCATTTTCTTAAAAGAAATTTGTGATAACTCACCCTTTTCCAGTGTTACTAGTGCTTGAACCCCATTCTTCTTACAATCATTTACATTTTAACAACGGTTCATATTCTAGCGTTTGAACATGCTTCTAGTAGAATGGCCTTTGGAAGACCCTTTTCCTTATCTACCTCTATAGAGACGCAAAGACTATACTCTTGCTTTGGGTTCTGATTTATCAGCATAGTTTCCTAAAATGTTTATGATTATTTCAAGTGGATCCTCGCCCAACAATGAAGAGACAAATGGAACAAATGCACCTAGACCAGAACAGTAGAAAGAACATCCAACTCTGGATCAAATCAGGGGTCGGGATGCATTCCATGGGAACTGGAAAGATATGGGTCACTCCATATAAAATCAGATCTCAATGTTCCTTAAGTTCGAAGAGAAATGCATCAAAGTTTTTACCACAGAAATAATGGAGGAATGGGTTGATTTCCATTTGATGAGGACCACCCATTCTTTTGAACCCAATACTCCAATTAACCCAGGGGAAGCCATATAACCATAAACTCCCTGCTTAAACCTCTCTCAGCAAGAACCAATGCCATATGCGTGGGAGCAGCAAAGGGAAGATTGACTGCCTTGTAACTTTTCAAAATTCTTAAATCGAGTGGGGAGGGATTTCACAAATGACTTCCCATCTGAGGAGATCTGAAAGGCAGCAGCATCTGAAGCCCAAATCAGGTGGATGGGAATCTACTCTTGAAATTGAAGCCATGGTCGAAATGACCAAACAGTGTGGCTCTGTAGCAGGAGCAATAGGGGTTAGGGTTTTGAGAACGAGAGACTTCTTGCATCAATTGATTTCATTGTAATAAATGATATAAGTGTGTTTCAAATCATATTTGAAAGCTCTTTGGTATATTTATAATAAAGTATCAAAGCTCCAAGATCTCCAATCTTGTGTTTTACTCTTTGAATGTGATAGAATATGATAAAAAGGAAGAAAACTTATTTTAAAAATTGTTTATCAAAGCTTCCATCCACAGTCGAATCCTCAATGTTGACACCTAATCTTTTGGAATGTGAACAGTCATCAAGAAGATGAACTGATCAGTCACATTCATGTGTATATAACAATAGCTATCTAATGAAATAACGGTATCAGTTTTTCTGGAGTTACTCTTGGCCTGACATGGTATCAGAGCATAGGTCCCAGTTCTTTTTTTAGTCGTGCCTTGTAACTCCTCTGTGTAGCAATTTACAGGGTAAATTCCTCATACAGAACACCAAAAGGACACTGCTCACAAACAGATCATAGATCAATACACCTGTATTTTGACGTGGTTAAAGCCCTCAAAGAGGGAAACAGTCCAAGGCCTGCGCCAACGTGGCTACTACAGGCAATTTATTAATAAAAGAATGAAAATTTACATAAGCTTCTCTCATGCATGGTGAACCTACAAATGACCCTCCATGCGCTTTAAATATAATTCATGGACCAATCGGGTGTCAGCCACGGATCAAGTGTCGGTAATACCGAGGAGAGAATGAACCGTCGGATCACTACATATCGTGACCGTCGGATTGTAAGTTACAAAATGTACAACGGTAAAGAAACACACTTTACCTAACTCTATACTAGACAAAGTTGAACTTAACTATTTCCTATGTGTCGGAATATCCTAACATCCCCCCTTAAGAACAACTTGGGATAGGATTGAAGGATTTACAAATATGACACAATAGGAGAAGGAAGGAGGCACTAGAGCCTATCCCCCCTTAGTGACAACTTCCTGAACTCCAAGCATATATCGAAGTTTAGTGAACTTCGCCTCTGTGAGAGCCTTTGTGAAGATGTCTGCAACCTGATCATCTGTTGAACAATATTGCACTTCAAGAACATGGTCATGAATGAGCTTTCTGATGAAGTGCATGTGTAGTTCAATGTGTTTGCTGCGCTGATGCTGAACTGGATCTTTGCAAAGCTGAATGGCACTTTGATTATCACACCAAAGTGTAGTCGGATGCTGCTGCTCAAAGCCAAATTCTGATAGGATCTGACGAAGCCACAAGGCTTCCTTACTAGCTTCCACGGCACCACGATACTCTGCTTCTGCTGACGAAAGAGAAATGGCAGCCTGTTTCTTACAAGCCCATGTAATAGGTCCTGAACCAAGAGTGAAGACATAACCGGCAGTAGAATTCCGATCATCAGGGTCACCAGCCCAATCAGAATCAGTGAAACCAACTAATAGAGGAGCTGCTTTGGCACTGTAATGAATCCCAAACTGAACTGTACCTCAAACATAACGAAGTATTCGTTTAGCTGCTTTCCAATGACTTTCACGGGAGGTTTGCATAAAACGAGCAACAAGGCCAACAACAAAGGAAAGATCAGGACGAGTATGGGTTAAATACAAAAGTTTACCGACAAGTTGACGATATAAGGTAGCATCAACTTCAGGAGAAGTACAAGAGACTGAAAGTTTGACTCCAGACTGAAAGGGAGAAGGAGCTGGCTTACAATCTTCCATGTGAAAAAGCGAAAAAGATCACAAGCATACTTGGACTGGGAAAGGAAAATACCCTCCTTGGACTGCAAGACTTGAAGACCGAGAAAATAATGTAAATGTCCTAAGTCTGTCATTTCAAACTTCTTTTTAAGGCTGGACTTCACATGGTTAATAAGGTTGGGATCACTACCAGTGAGGATAAGATCATCAACATAAAGAACAAGAATGATAAGAGACTTGCCCTCTTTCTTGGTGTAGACAGTATTGTCAGAATGACACCTAGAAAAGCCAGATTCTAAAAGAAAACTATCCATTTTGGCATACCAAGCCCGAGGAGCTTGCTTGAGACCATAAAGGGATTTCTTAAGTCGACATACAAGGCTGGAGTCTGTTTGGATGAAGCCAATGGGTTGTTCCATATAGATTTCTTCATGCAAGTCCCCATGCAAGAAGGCAGATTTAACATCCATCTGATGGACTTCCTATTTTAAAGAGGCAGCAAGGGAAAGAACAAGGCGGATAGAGTTCATTTTGGCAACAGGGGAGAAGGTTTCAGTGTAGTCAATGCCTTCAACCTGTGAAAAGCCCTTAGCAACAAGACGAGCTTTATGTTTATCAACTTTCCCATCTGGTCCATACTTGGTTCTGTAAACCCATTTACATCTAACAAGTTTGCGTCCCTTTTGGTAGAGGAACAAGATCCCATGTATCATTTGCCAACAATGAATGATATTCTTCATTCATAGCTGCTTCCCAATGTGGATGGCCTGAAGCTTCTGCAAAAGTGGCAGGATCATGATTTACTGGAGCTTGAGCCAGTAAAGAAGAGGCTCTTTCAAACTGAGAACGTGTACGTCGTTGATCTGTAGGATCACCGGCAAGATCACCTGCTGCATCCCGAGTAGCACGGACCCATCTTGGAAGTTGAGGATCCTGAGAAGGTGGGGGGAGGATTGTCATCCTCACTTTCATCATCTGAAGAAGAAATGTTTTCAAAAGTAGAAGAGATAGGAAGAGGTGGCACATCCGCCGGACTAGGCTCGCAGGCCGATTTATTTTCATCAAATTTTACATATCTTCTAATAATAACATTTTTGGACTTAAATGGAATAAGTCTATAAACTTTTACATCTTCAGAATATCCAACAAAAGTACATTTCTCACTCTTAGGTTCTAAAGCTTTATGCTTTTCATCTGGAATATGGGCCCATGTTTCACTTCCAAAAACACGAAAGTGACTTACATCTGGTTTAATGGAACTCCAAGCTTCTTCTGGAGTGATATTCTTTAGAACCTCAGTAGGAGTGCGATTTATTATATAATTTGCACAATTAATTCCTTCGGCCCAAAAACTAAGACTGAGTCCTTTAGATTGCAGCATACAATTAGCCATTTCCTTTAAGGTGCGATTTTTCCTTTCAGCTACACCATTTTGTTGTGGAGTGTATGGAACAGTATGTTGCATTTGAATTCCATTTTCGGTGCAAAAGGTGATGAATGTGTTTTTAACATATTCTCCACCATTATCAGTTCTTAGCTTAAGAATTTGATGTCCAGATTGTTTTTCAACAAAGGCTTTGAAGGCCAAAAATGTGTTAAATACTTCGCTCTTGAGTTTTAAGAAGTATACCCAAGTGGGTCTGGAGAAATCATCAATGAAATTTAAGAAATACTTGCAGCCAGAGAATGAAGCAACATGAAGAGGACCACATAAATCACTGTGCACAAGCTGTAAAGGGGCTGAGGCGTGCCAAGAGGCACGTTTTTCAAAACTGTCCCGATGATGTTTTCCGAGTACACATCCGGAACAAACACCATGTCTGCAAGATACCATAGGAAGACCTGTCACCATATTTTCTTTACATAGATGTTGAAGGGAGCGATAGTTTAAGTGACCAAATCGCTCATGCCAAAGTTTGCTCACTTCATCATTATGAGCAACAAATACCGATGGAAGATTTGATGACCCAAAGTTGTTAAACTTATACAACCTTGTAGAATTATCAACAATGATAGTAGCTAAAATCTGTCTAGGATCTCTTAGGCCCTGAATTACAACATCGTGAGGTGAAAATTCAACGATTTTACGTTCACCTGAATGAGTTATCTGATATACAGATAGAAGGTTGCAGGATAAGGTTGGAACACATAATACATCATTAAATTGACCATTGTCTAGATGAACAGTTCCAGTCCCTACAACATTAAGAGATCTATCATCACCAACATAGATATTTTTGGTGTTACAATCATTTAAAGAAGAAAACATGGCTTTGTTTTTGGCCATGTGATAAGAAGCTCCAGAATCAATGAGCCACTCATGAGAATGAGACGAAGAAGATACAGTTAGTATATAACCAGACCGAGATGCTTGACAACCACATGCAGAAACTACTATTCCTGAAGATGAAGTTGAAGTTAGAGAGCTCCAAATGGATGTTATGCTTCTTCATTGCTGCTTCCAAGGCTTCCATCTTCTTAAAGCATTTGGATTCTAAGTGGCCATTACGATTACAAAACTTGCAATATCTATCAGTTTTCTTCTCTTTGTTTTTATTTTCCTTATCATTTTGTTGAATTGATTTTTCTTTTTGAGACTGAAATTGCTTAGGACCCTTGTTTTGGTTTAGGACCATTCTTTTTAGGATGTTGCTTCGTAAGATTCTTTGTTGGGCTGCTAAGGCTTTCTTAGAAGAGTTTCCCGTATTAAGAAGACCAAGATGTAAGAGTTTTTCTTGCTCTCTTATTAAAGAATCACAAAAGGCATCAAAAGAGGGGGGCTTGTAGTCTTGTTGAGAAATAAAAGCTTCTCTAGTAGAATGGAAGGTGGAAACAAACATAGAGTAGGTTGGTCTTAACTTAGTAAGAATGGAATAGACACCGACCTTAACACTTTCCAAAATAATCCTAAGAGTCTTGAACTTGGACAAAAAATCTTCAATGGAAGAAAAATTATTGGGATCCAACGTAAGCAACTCATTTTTGAGTTGATGGGCTCTAATTTCATTTTTAATTCCAAAACTTTATTGAGTTGTTTCATTGCTTCATCGAGGGTATCAATTTCTACAATATGGAATCTAAGATCTAAAAAAATAGACATCCCTATCAACCCATGTGCTTGATCTTGCTTATTTTCCCATTTGACTTGCTTATCTTCATCTTTAGGTTTAGACTCTTGGCCTGAGACTATTCTATAAAGACCTTTATTTCTAAGTAAATCCACAATGTAGGATAGACATTGGAAGTAGTTGGATTTGTCAAGAATAACTATGCGTGGACTTTCCATTTTAAAAGAAACTGAAGTTGTAGATGCTGCAACTAACTATTCCAATGGAAAGATCTCGAAAAGTTAGGCCAATTCAAAAAAAAGGGCTCTGAAAACAGTTTCCGGATGAAAAAGTTATGGCTTTTTGAAGAAAAGTTGTTGAAGATGCCAACAAACTACGTGAATATTGGAAAGTGAATGATAAAGTTATATTTAAAAAAAAAAAAACAAAACAAAACAAAAACCTCCAAACTTAATCTAATTAGCTCACTTTAAAAAAAGATTAATTTATGTGACCCACTTTTATAAATAAGTGAAAATCACTTTTACAATGGTACTTTATGACTATCCACTAAATTGTAACTTAAATAAAAGATAAAGTGACTTTAGAATTATAAGTGACTCACTTTTTATAATGGGTGAGAACATTTTTACATAAAGTAACTTTGGACCAAGTGAGCTAGTTTAAAAGGTTAATAATTTTTGGAAAGGAGAAAGGGGCTTTTTTTTGCTCACTGAAGCTTTGGAGTGCGTGCTTACTTGGAAAACCCCTTTTTGCCTACAAAAGAAACAAAAACAACCACACAACCCAAAACGAACAAGCAAAATAAATCCAAGCCTTACGGCTTAAAGTTAGATTTGGCCGGAAATTATCTATTTTCCTCAGTGTTTCTGATTTTCTGAGATCACACTAAGGCATAGCGGAAAAGAGCATACACATGAGAAAAATCTTTTCTTTTTGTTTTTGGTTTGCCCATATCACATAGAGTCACGGGGCAAAGAGCATACACAGAAATGAAAGTTATAGATTTGGTAATAAAAACTTATAGAGAACTATAAACCGAAATAAACAGAAAGATAAATAACTATGACTACAAATAAAGTTTGTATACCTCCAAATCTTAAAGACGACGTAGCTAAGGCTACCGAAACCTTTTTGCGTGAAACGAAAAGGGTTCCTCACTGGAACAGATACTCCTAACACAATAGAGCAGTTCTCTCAGCCCGAAAGCGGTCAAAAATAGTAGATCTAGGAAAACGCAATCAGATACAGTTGTACCAACTTCGGGTTGGATCACCAACAAATGCGGCCCTCAAATAGCTCTGATACCATGTAGGAATTTACAGGGTAAGTTCCTTAGATAGAATACCAAAGGACACCGCTCACAAACAGAGCACAAATCAGTACACCAATATTCTTGACGTGGTTAAAACTCTCAAAGAGGGAAACAATCCACGGCCTGAGCCAACACGACCACTTCAGGTAATTTATTAATGTAAAAAAAAAAAAAAAAAATCTACATAAGCTTCTCTCATGAACGGTCACCTAACAAATGACCCTCCATGCTCTTTAAATAGAGATCGTGGACCAATCAGGTGTTAAGCCACGAATCAAGCGTCTGTCATACCGAGGAGAAAATGAACCATCAGATCACTTCATGTCTAGAACATATCGTGACCATCGGATTGTAAGTTACAAAAAGTGCATACTAAAGAACCACATTTTACCTAACTATACAATAAACCAAGTTATACTTAATTATTCCTATGTGTCAGAATATCCTAACATGAATGTCACATTTATTTTTCAGCCTGCTTAAAATTGATTTTTTATATATATACATATTTTTTTCAAATTTCTATATGTCGAATTTTATGCCGAACTTTATCAGCAAAATTTTAGGTGCCGAACTTTATTCGAATTTGAAGGTCGTCAAGCTCAAACACGAACACGAACATGGTGACTTAGCCTTGCATATCCTTCTAGGACACTATTTTAAGTTTTGTATAGTTTGCCTTTTATGTTTTGATCTAATATGTCTTGTTATAAATTCTTGAATTGTTTTAATAAGTTATAGGTATCCCTCAAAAAGATTGGATTAAGAGGAAGCTTTCACCATTTTACCATAAGATTAGCATATTGTTCTTTGTTTCCTCTTTCATGTTCGATTCCCTCCACGCACCTAAATTTATTTATATTGTATACTCTTAAACCTTTCATATTCTCCTTGGTAGGAAAGCTTGCAGGATTACACAAAGTTTATGGAGGAAACTACAAGAAAAGACTTGTGTCATGAAATTAGGCTTGTTGCTAAAAGAAACTCTACAAGGTTTGTTAAAGAACAACTCAAGGTATGTTTTGATTTAGCTTGTTGCAGAAGAAGGTATGAATATTCTTCATTTTGAAATTTTCATACTACTAACTCTCTTATGTCTAGGGTTTTGAATCATTAGGATTCTTGTTTGGTTGAATAATCTTTAGATTGAATATACCCTTATCACTCTATCTCTTGTTGTTTGCTCATTTTGGTGAAATCCTAACCTTTAGGGTTCACTAAACCCTAGCCTTTTGCTGCTTAGGGTATACTAATGATAAAACCCTAACCTTCTTAGGGTTTATTGATAAAGTTTAGATCTATTGTTGAAATCCTACTCTCTTAATGTTTAGGAATGTTATGGTAAAACCCTAGTCGTTTAGGGTTTGTTGTTAATGCCTAGAAACCTTAGTTTTTCTTAGGGTTTGGTATAACAAGGATTATGACTAAACCCTTGTAATAGTCAGTATAAAATCCTAGAAATTGATCTCTAGGTATATGTGCTTTTCTATAATTGAAACCCTAGCCTGGTCAAAATTATTGTATATCTAATTTTGGAGTTTGATGTTTGTATCTAGGGTTTACGATAAAACCCTAGTATGAGACTAATATAAGTCTCTAGGAAATAATAATGGAATCCTAGAAATGAAATGTTGGTATTTTTGTTATTTATGATTTAGTAATCTAGGGTTTGTAATAAAACCCTAGTAGTTGATTTTCTAGGGCATGATAATGAAACTCTAGAAGTATAATGTTTTCGATTATTGATATGATTTAGTTTTGATGATGAAATCTAGGGTCTGTGATGAAACCCTAGTAAATGTTGCTACAAGAAGTCTAATCGATGAATTTCTTGATTGATAAAACCTAACTAGGTTTAGGTCTTGAATGTCTAAAATCGGATCTATTATGCTCCTATGATAATGACATGCTTCATGCTCTTGTACATATATATTTGTGTTTGGTTGCACTTGTTGTTGAAAGATTACAGGTACATAGTCTTCAAGATGATGAAGATGCTTACCTTGTATTTGATGATGTTGAGCATGATGGAAAGAGGGACTTGTGAGAACCTCAATGACATTAAAATTTGATAGATAATCTTGTTGCCATGTGAAGGAAGATCTAAATTCTTCAATGAATTGTTGTTGCTAAAGGAAGAGTTTGTATGACTAGAAGAATAAGATAGTTGATGGACTTGGAAAGTGTATATTTCCCTAGTTGAGAGGGAGCATGAAGAGAAGTGAACGACCTAATGAAAAGGCCATGAGGATGTTTGAAATTGGAGAATAGTTGAAGCAATACTAATGGTTATTCGTGATTGATAAAGTTGTGAACAAAACTTGGATGTTTTTGGAAGAAAGTGCTAAAGTTGAGTTTGGGGTTGTTGAAAAGTTGAAGAAGTAAAGCTTCTGAGTAGATGTGTTTGATATGATGATGAGTAGATGTGTTTGATATGATGATGATCTAAGCAGCATCAGAATGGTTAAGAACCCCGAAGGTTTGTGTTAAATATGTATAGTGAAAGTTTATTACTAATTGGGGTTATGTTTATGTAGATCTCTCCATAAGAAGGTTGAATATTTGAAGCATGCTTGGCTTGGTCGATATATCTGGTTTAGTTGATAAGGAGAGATGAAGTATTTTGGGGCGACAAGATGCTTGGGAGGACATTTGGTCGACCTGTGATGATGTCTAGATCCCAAAGTAGGGAAGGTGGCGTTGATATTAGAGCTCTAACATTGGATACGCACCTAGATCCATGGGTTGGTGTTAGAGCTAAAACCTGATGGTACCTATAAAGGCTGAAGCATGGAACACACCTTAGTCCCACCTGATTAGAATACCCTGGTCAGGTATCTAATCTGTAGCACTGCGTGTGTTGTGACTCTTCATAGAGCATATCATTTTGAGATCTTTCATGTATCTATGTATATATGTATAATGAATACATCCCTAGTTAAGAGGGAATGTTGAAAAATGTAACTAGTGTCAGTCTTTATTAAATTATGGTATGTTCTATGCTTAGAACAGTTTACTTATTTTTCTTCTTATTAGCCACAGATTAGCAATCACATATACATTAAGTAAAGTGCAGATAGAACATTAAATGATCAACAGAAAACAAGCCAAGACAAGAGACACAAGATGTGGCGGCTAGCCAGGGACAAACCCCAATGTGAGGAAACCCTTTGATCAAATCTTCTTTTATCTTCAACAGTTCAGCAGAGAGAAATAGTACAAAATCTGAATTCTGTAATTTTATATCAGCAGCAGCAAACCCTAGATCAGCAAATCAAACTTGGTCAAACTAGCTGAAATTGACCTCTAAAATACTTGGTCAATTTCCAGTCAACTTGTCCTCGAACAGCCCGAAAAAACAGCGCTTGAACAGCCCCAAAAGTTCAGTCAATTTGCAAATTTCTGAAGTCAACTTGTAGCCCTAAACTAGGGCAGTCAACACTGGTCAAACTAGAGGTCAGATCACCTCGATTTTCGTGCCAAAAATTGCGGCCTGCCTAGGAGAGGCAACCACACCCAATCCACACTTCTGGAAAGTCAACGCTGGTCAAAGAGATGACCTGCTGCCCTGGCGTCCTTTCTGCGTCTTCCTTGCCCTAGGACGTCTTCCTTTCAGCCACACGTGTGAGAGAGAGGGGCATTTTATGCGTAGGAGAATGAGAGAGAAGATGAGTGAATTTTAATTGTCCAAATGAGGAGAATGCTCCTTGTATTTATATGCAAACGTTGAGGTTGAATAGACATGACTGTTGGGCTTCTGAGCCTACATAAGTTTGCTGGCCGACCTTGACAATTTGTCCATAAACAAAATAAATTCATATCTCCATAAATACTTATCGAAATCAGATGATCTTTAGATCAATCCTACACCTCTCGATGAGAGGAATCTAGGAAAAATATCAAAAGCCATAAATAAGGTGATCCACATGGAGTTTGGCCCTAGTTGCCAATTTTAACACTCCCTCTCAACTAGGGAGAACTTCATCTGCAATCCGTCAGACCGTCACTGTTATCCATCCATCAAATGCACTGTCCTGTACAACTTGACCCCACTCTGCTTTGCTCTGCTCGAACTATGAAGAAGAAGAAATGATCGAGGATGTATCATACCATCCTCCACTGACCCGAATTCAGTCTCAGAGTGTGAACCACTCTCACTGATCCCAGATCAGTATCATTGATCCCAGATCAATGGAGGTCATCCTAACATAGGGAGTACAGTAGATACAGTGATGCGTCCATCAATAATACTACTATGGTCCCTATCCTCATTTCCCTGCTCATTGATTAGATGAGAGGTACTTCCCATGAGTCCCAGACTGCATGGGTAGGATGCCTCAACAGGAGAACTAATTATCTTGTCCACAGGAGAACGAATCATCCTGTCCAGTGGATGTCATGGAGAAATAATCACCCTGACCTACAGGAGAACTAATCATCCTGCTCCATAGTCACCACGGAGAACGAATCATCCTGGCCCACTGGAGAACTAATCATCATGTTCCACAGTTGCCACGGGGTGTCACAGGGGAAGGTTGAACCTTTACCCTATACATAGTGCACCACCAGGGGATGGTGAGTTGCCCTGTGGTCACATGTCGCTCCAAGAAGTAACCCGCACCCCCCTGGAGCTCCCAGAGCTCAATACATCATACTCGACCCTCATAAGAGGGTCTCTGAACGACACCAAGTCATTCTCGGAAAGTCAGGAATTTGACCTTTCCTAAAGGCTTTGTTAAAATGTCAGCGACCAATTCATCTGTACCGATATGTTGGAGCCTTATTGCTCCTCGCTGCACCATATCTCGAATATAGTGGTACCTGATATCGATATGCTTGGAGCGATCATGAAATACGGGATTCTCTGATAATGGATCCTGCTCTGGTTGTCACACAGTATCACAGTGGTATCCAATGTAAATCCAAACAGCTCATTGAAGAGCTTTCACAACCACACTGCCTCACAGGAGGCCATGCTAGCAGCAATGTGCTCTGCCTCGGCGGTGCTCAAAGCCACTGACTTCTGCTTCTGGCTCATCCAGGATATCGAGGCAGATCCCAAAGAGAAACAGCGCCCAGAAGTGCTCTTTTAGTCCACCACAATGCCTGCCCAATCAACATCAGTATACCCAAGTAGTCTCACATCTCCAGCAGTGTATCTCAACCCATGAGTGATTGGACCACGAAGATATCTCAACAGATTCTTGGCACCAATCCAATGTGAGTGGTGAGGCTCAACCATATGTTGACTCAATGTGTTAACTGCAAACCATATATCTGGACGGGAGTTCACCAAGAACATTAATGCTCCGACGAGTTGACGATACTCGATGGCATTTCGTAAAACAGGTCCGACAGCACTATTGCTTAACTTCTTGAACTCAAGCTCCATCGAGGTAGTTACGGGCTTGCAGTCCACCATGCCGAATCTCTCCAATATCTTCACCACATATTTTCCTTGAGATAGGAAAATCTCCCCTGGTTTCTACCAAACTTCCATTCCTAGGAAATAGTGCATAAGTCCTAGGTCTTTCATCTCGAACTCAGAAGCTAGCTCCCTCTTACATTCGTGAATGAGAGGGTCTGCACCTGTTAGAAAGAGGTCATCAACATATAGCACCAGTATGAGAGGCTTGTCATCTATAACCTTAAAGTAAAGGTTAGGGTCGACTTCACTCCTAGTG
>APFE030101181.1:0-23997 GCA_000404065.3 Pinus taeda
CAAGCACATACGATCAAGTATCACTTTCTCCGGGAACAAGTGTGGAACAAAAGGTCAAAAGTGGAGTATGTTCCTTCTAAGGAACAAGTTGTTGATATTCTCACCAAACCACTGCCCAGGGAAACTTTTGAATATCTCAGACAGAAGCTGGGAGTAGTTGATGCATCATCTTGCTGCTAAACTAGTCTGTTTCAGAGAAGAAGTGGTGTACGCGAGTTGCCTGAGCAGGATCCCCGTACATACGCCAATTTGTGGAGAGACAGTCGCGTATATGGAGGTTTGATGGATATCTGTAGGGACAGGCTCTAGTTGAAGATATCTTGATATAGGCCATCCGGCACAGGTTCAGGGGGAGCAGATAAACTTCTAATGATGCATTGTTGGCATTATCTTAGAAGATTTTGGTTCTAGTTCACAGCTGTTGTTGGTGGAACAAATGCAGAGGGAGAACAGAAGGAAATCATGGTTGTTGATCTGAATGGTGATTGACAGATGCTATTGCTATCAATTATTGGTGACTTTCATAAGTCCTGCTCTAGATATTTTGTCTCTATGTCATGTATCTCTTTTATGGTGTCAAGGTCATGTAACGGCCTATTTTGGTTTCCCCACTATGCCTAGGATGCAAATGTAATGTATTTGGTTGTCATATGTAAATTTATGGATGAGCACCACTTGTTTGGGTGATGGATATAAGTATTGAGTCTTTTTGTGATAGGAAGGTCTTTTATGTCATCATTTTTCTTGGAGAACATCTTGTTGCAGATCTTGCCTACAATCAGGGGGACCATGGTCAACACAGCAGGGTAGAAATTTCTTCATGTACTCAGGGGGAGCACAACCCTTTGCCCTTGATGACAAAGGGGGAGAATGACTTTGAGGATCTTGGGGTTGCCATCAAGTCCAAAGGGGGAGATTGTTGGCATTATGGCACAGGTTTGGGGCTATAGCACAGGTGTTGTCCTTGATGGCAAGACTTTGAGGATCTTGGCGTTGCCATCAAGTCCAAAGGGGGAGATTGTTGGCATTATGGCACAGGTTTGGGGCCATAGCATAGGTGTTGTCCTTGATGGCAACTCTCTTTGGTAACAGATCTCAGTTCAGGCTTTCAGAATGAAGGAAAAGACATATACATAGGTTCATCTAGAGGAAGACGCGTATACACGCAGGTTAGACGTTACAAAGGCGCGTATATGTTGGAGAACTTACCTTTGGTCTGTGGTAGTTAGTCCTTGGTATTTGAACCTATGGTTTTGGACCATGTTACCTTGTCAGAAGTGTTGATCCCAAGTATTGGGTCCGTGGTATTGGTTTATTATGGTTTTGGACCGTGGTATTGTGGAAGGCCTAAGACTATAAAAGAGGAAGGAGATCATGTGGCAAAATGATCATCTGAATTATTATTAAATATCTGATAAAGTGCTAGATCTGGAATACTGGTAATTGGGATAAGCTGCAGATCTGGATCTGAATAAAGGAGGAACCTTAGCACAAAGAGAAGGATAAGTTCAATTGATGGGTCATAATCTTTAAGTTTGAATTATAATATCTTTGTATGATTTTGGCCTATTATATGTGGCGCTTGCTTGATCTATAACACTGATAATCTGGGTTAATTAGTGTTTGAATACCTGAAAGGGCAAATTATCCTTTATAGATCTGTATGCAGGTTCAGTGAAGCGAAGGCGCATATACACGCTTGTTCAGTGAATGAAAACAGCATATACGATGGTTGTTCCAAACACAGAAGCGTATGCATGCATGTTGCAGGTTATTGAAATAACGTATATATATTTTGAGTTGTGATCTAGCTACTTTTGTTTATTGCTCCTGTGTTCTGGGTTTAGATTTTGGTGTGTGGTTTCTGGTACAGCTGTCAGAGAAGTATCTACTTGATTCAGATCTAATTGGTGAAAAGGAGATTGGTTGATTCTTGATGATTAATTTATGTTCATGGATCCAATCTGAAAATTTATGAAACGTGGTCCCTGGAAGAAAGAGAAAGTTGTAGTCTTTTGTAGGCCAAAACCTACGTACTAGTATCTTGGCTAGTGCAAGAGCTAAAAAGGGATATAGCTCCCTTCCAGGAGAAGCTGGAGAACGAGAGAGGGTTGTAGCTCTCTGTAGGTTGCAGCCTATGTACTGGTAAAGGATTGCACCAGTACATTGTAAAAGAAGTTTCTAATTTAAAGGAAGATATAGACGAATTGCAGCAGGTGGTTTTCACCCACATTGGGTTTCCACCTTATATCTTGTATTCTTGTGTGTGATTGTCTTTCTGCTCTGTTTTACTGTTTCTAGTTACTGGTTATTTGATTATGAAAACACAGATTAACAATCAACATCAGAAAGATAAAGTAAATCAAAAGTTTGCTTTGTATACGCTAGTTTCCTTCTGAATAGTTGCATATATACGCGAGTTTAATTAACTGAAGTAGCATATATCAATTGATTTTGAAAAAGGAATATTTGACTTGATAATACTGATTCACCCCCCCTCTCAACATTATTTCCAACACTCAAGTATCATCTTTCGATGAATCTCACTATTATGTTACTTTTATTGATGATGCAACTAGAAAAATCTAGTTTTATTGTATTCAAAATGAATTTTATGTATTTGATACTTTCAAGGAATGGAAAGCTTTGGTTGAGAATGACACAAGAATGAAGTTGAAGTTTCTAGATCAAACAATGGAGGTGAATATTGTAGCAAAGAGTTTGATAACTACTATTCAAAACATGGAATTTGCAGATAGAAGACATTTCTAGGAACACCATAGGAAAATGGTCCGTCAGAAAGGACAAACAAGACAATCATGGAGCATGTAAAGTGCATGAGATTCCATGTAGGATTTCCCTTACAATTTTGGGCAGATGTTGTAGATATTGTTGTTTATCTAATAAACAGAGGGCCTTCAAGTTCCTTTGATGGTGGTATCCTAGAGGATGTATGGACAGGCAAAAAGGTAAAGTACTCATTTTTAAAGACTTTCAGTTGTGAAGCCTTTGTTCACATTAATAAAGAAAATAGAATAAAGCTTAAGGAAAAATCAAAGAAATGTACCTTTATTGGATATAGTGTTAATGATTTTGGTTATCACTTATATGATTATGAAAATCACAAATTCATTAGGAGCATAGATGTCATATTCAATGAAAATTCCTTGTATAAGGATCAAATGCAGGGAAAGAAACAAGAAAAAAAAACAATGAATACACAATGTTTGATGAGAGCACAAGAAAAATAAAGGTGCCTAAAAATAATAATGATCAACAACCACAATGAATTTTATGAGCCCCCTCTGGCAAGGGTTTGGAGGCAGTGCCCTCGAAGCTAAAAATATATGAAAAGTTTCCTTGTAAAATATTGTAATTTCGTAGTCAATCTGGATCGTTGATTAGGCGGATGGTCTAATAGTAGAAGTTATGTTAATTTAGGGTTTTTTTGCCCTAGAAAGCAAACCTTAGTTTATCTGAGGGAATTTTATTATGGATGTGTATCATTATTCTGAGTGAGAGAGAGATAGGAGGCTATGTGAGAGTGAAGAGGAAATTACGGTGCATCTGTTATAGGTTGTATCTCTTCATTTTGCTGGATAATATAAAAAGGAAGGATTGGTTGTTTCTCTATGGATATAGCCCAAATTGGGTGAACAATGTATATATGTGTCTCTCTTGTTTTATGTGTTTTTGTATTTGTGTTTCCATAATATTTTGTGTATTTCATTTCTACATTAATTAATTTCTAACAATTGGTATTAGAGTCGAAGGTTTATTTGGCTGATAAACATGCAAGAGAGAAGGGTTCCTGGTTCGAGTGGGAATAATGGCAAAATATGGTAGGTTTAGGGTCAAGAAATTTAACAACCAAAACTACCAATTGTGGAAAATGCATATGGAATATTATCTATATCAAAAATATTTGTACCTGCCATTGAGTGGAAAATCAAAGAATCTGATGAGTATGACATATGCAAAATGAGAAATAATGAATAGAAAGTCACTAGGAACAATACGACTATGTCTGGCAACGTCGATGGCATTCAAAATTTCAAAGGAAATGACAAAAGGAGGTTTAAGGATGACATTGGCCAAACTATTTGAAAAACCCTCAACTTCAAATAAGGTATTTCTTATGAAGCATCTATTTAATATGAAGATGTTAGAAGGTGTATCTGTTGCTGATCATTTAAATGAATTTAACACCCCCACTAGTCAGTTAAGTTCTGTAGGGGTAAATTTTGATGATGAATCTAGGGCTATGTTATTTCCATGTTCATTGCTAGAAATTTGGAATGACTGGGTTATGGATATTAGTAACTTTGTCTCTGGATCTAGTACTTTAAAGTTTGATGATGTTGTTGGTGCCATACTTAGCGAGGAAATCTGATGGAAAATCTCATGTGATACATCATGTAATGCTTTGACTACAGAGACTACGGAAAGAAGAATGGAAAGAGAAAGAAGCCCAAGAAATCATAGTAAGTCAAGAAAAGGCATATCCAAATCCAAATCAGGGATAGTGTGCTGGAAATCTAGGAAGAAAGGACACCTGAATAAATATTGAAAATCTTGAATGGGAAAAGAAGGAGATGGAAAGAAAGAGAACAATCAGGAAGTGAATGTGATAGGTGATGTGTTGCAAGATGATTTGATTCTATTATTAGAGAATATTATTGATGCCTGGGTGGTAGATTAAGGGGCCTCATTTAATGCCACACCTAACAGGAAACATTTTCATGACAATACTCAAGGAGATTTTGGATAGGTTCGTCTGGGTGATGATAAACCCTGTAAAATCATTGAAATGCGTAAGGTTCCTATAAGTAAATAAACGGAAACAAATAGCTATTTAATGAGGTAAGGTATTTTCCATATCTGAATAAAATCTAATTTCAATAGGGAAGTTAGGTGGTGAAGGTTGTGTAACTACATTCACAGACAAAACTTGGAAGGTCACTAAAGGAGCCCTTGTAATAACAAAAGGAGAAAAGGTTGGTGCATTATATTTATGCAATAGTATTTATAATTTTTTTAATGATTTATCCTCCATAGGAGAATATACAACACTCTAGCATCATAGGCTTGGGCACATGAGTGAGAAGGGGATGCAAATTTTTCCCTCAAGAAATTTGTTGCCAGGTTTGAAGCATGTTGATTTGGATTTATGTGAAAATTGTGTTTATGGAAAACAAAAGAGAGACATATTTATCAAATTTGGGAAGGAAAATAAGAGTGAAAAATTAGAGCTTTTACATACAGATGTATGGGACCTGCCCAAGTATCATCTCTCGATGGATCTCACTATTATGTTACTTTTATTGATGATGCAACTAGAAAAAACTGGATTTATTGTATTCAAAATAAATTTGATGTATTTGATACTTTCAAGAAATGGAAAGCTTTGGTTGAGAATGACACAAAAATGAAGTTGAAGTGTCTAGATTAGACAATGGAGGTAAATATTGTAGCAAAGAGTTTGATAACTACTATTCAAAACATGGAATTTGCAGAGAGAAGACATTTCTAGGAACACCATAGGAAAATGGTGCATCAGAAAGGATAAACAAAACAATCATGGAGCATGCAAGGTGCATGAGATTCCATGTAGGATTTCCCTTACAATTTTGGGCAGATGTTCTAGATATTGTTGTTTATCTAATAAACAAAGGGCCCTCAAGTTCCTTGGATGGTGGTATCCAAGAGGATGCATGGATAGGTAAAAAGGTAAAGTACTCATTTTTAAAGACTTTCAGTTGTGAAGCCTTTGTTCACATTAATAAAGAAAATAGAATAAAACTTGAGGAAAAATCAAAGAATTGTACCTTTATTGGATATAGTGTTAATGATTTTGGTTATCACTTATATGATTATGAAAATCACAAAATAATTAGGAGCACAGATGACATATTCAATGAAAATTCCTTGTATAAGGATCAGATGCAGGGAAAGAAATAGGAAAAAGAAAACAAAGAATACACAATGCTTGATGAGAGCATAGAAAAAATAAAGGTGCCTGAAAATCATAATGATCAACAACCACAACAACAACAAGCACCTCAAACACATGAAAGTGGTGTTAGAATATCTATCAAGATAAGTATACCCCCTGAATGATACTTTCCTTCATTATATTATGTATTGTTGGTTGTTTCTGGTGAACCAGAAATATATGAAGCAAAGTAGATAAAAACCAGGAGGAAGTGGGAGCAAGCCGTAGAAGAAGAGATGGACCCCTTGATGCATAAACAAACTTGGGACTTAGTCAAGTTTCCTACAAGTAAAACAACATTGCAGAAAAATGGGTTTACAGGTTGAAGGAATAAGATTGAGGAAAACATAGGTATAAGGCTAGACTTGTGGTGAAGTGGTTTGCACAAAAGAAAGGTATACAATTTGATGGAATTTTTTCTCTTGTTGATAAATGACTTCAACCAGAACTATTTTAAGTCTAGTGGAAGCAAAATATTTTCATCTTGAGCAATTTCATGTAAATACAACCTTTCTCCATGGGGATTTGGAGGAAGAAATATATATGCAGCAACCAAAAGGGTATGAGGTCAAAGGAAATGTAGCAACCCTGGTAAAAAATCCATGTAATAAATTTAATAAAGGAAAATAATAACCAAGGTCATGGGACACTTATTCCAAGCTAAATGTTGGGAAAAAACATAGTGATGGGGATCACTTGTGATTAATTAATGGCTATGAAAATTGGCAAAGGAAATGGTAAAGTATTTGGAAAGGCATGAGGCATTTATTGGCATTTTATTTATGAAAATAATGGAAAATAGGAGAAAAGGAAGGTGAAATGTCACAAGTTGCATATGAGGAGGAAATTAAAGGAAAATAATGAAAAATGAAGAAAAAAGAGACCTCATTAATATAAAGGCTTCTAAGGATCAGTACACATGTTTTTGTCAATTCAAGGTATGGCACTCTCATTCTATTCTCACTCTCTCATACACTTGGACACTTAGAGTTTTTTTGGAGAACTTTTGGCGGAGTGTGGCATGCTTGGGATTTGGAGAAAGAAGGAAAAGGAAGAGGAGGAAATCACAAGGGGGGCAGTGTGATCAACAACTATAATGAGTTTTTCTTATAGGTACCAAGTTGCATGTATGATTTCCTTGCTAGTTTTGGCATGAATGGCACATGCATGTGGTTTCTTGGTTATGATCTGTCAATGGAATGGAGAATTGTCTGGCTTGATAGTGGTTTTTCCTAGCCTTGCCATTTCCTAGATAGCCATGGTGTTGTAGGTTTTATCTTTTATTTTTCTAGTTGGTGTCAATGTTCTTTATGGTTGTGGGTTGAGTTATTAGTTCATGGAGCCTTGGTTGGACAAACGCTTTGGAAGCTCTGTAAAAAATTGGGTTGAGTTACGTGTCCTAGAAGACTTGGTTGGAAAAATGTTCTGGAGCCCTTTATGAGTTGAGTTACTAGTCCTGGAAGCCCTGATGGGACAAATATTCTGGAGCTCGACAACAACTATGGGTTGAGTTACTTGTTCTAGAAGCCTTTGTTTGAGCAAATGCTCTAGAGCCCTGGATAGCTTGAGTAGAGATCGATCTGGTGATGGTTAGTGATGTTTGACCATGAGGTGGAATCATTGGTTGAGGTTTGAGGTGGTTTGGCCTCTGGAAACCCTGGTCTCCTTTTTTTTAGTTATTCCATGAGATCCCACATTCATGCTTGGAATATGGCATGGGGGTGATTGGATGAAAGGGAGATTTGGTTCATCCCAATATATGGTCGGGTGGTACGTGGAGATCCCTAACTTGGTTGGATTTTCATATGTTAATATAATCTCCTTTTCCTTTGGTATCTCATGAGTAAATATGCTTGTCATTATGTGGCTTTAGTGGTTGTTTCATCATTGATATATCTGGTTATTTGTTGGTTATAAGGATGTTTTATGATAAAATTGATGTATGGATCTCATCATGTTTTGGTTAATAGGTGAAATATTAATGAATGAATGAACTAATAGATAAAAAAAAAAATAAGCTATTGGGAGGAGACATCAGTCCTCCTTGATGATTCTCAAATAAGTATGAGACCCCTTTGCTCAGGTCTATTGTTATGACCTAGACATTTCATGTTTTTTATATGTTTGACGAAATTCTTGTTATGGCTGCTATGGTTCAGTTCAAGTCCTTATTCATTTTTTTTCATTAGTAGCCTTGTTTCAATGTTATTTATCAATTTTGGAAGTTTCATGAACTTCTAGGCAGAGGCCCGATTCCTAGCCCTGAAAATGTGGCTCATAATTCAAGGTTGTTGGCACGTAACTTCCTAAAAAAAGGCCACTATCGCATGGATGCCTTGCTGTGGGAGCAACTGGAGGTATCAGTCGCATGGAAGCCTTGTCATGGGAGTGACTAGTGGTCTAGTTCAGAAAAATATCAAGTTGTCTCAGGGGTTTGGTGCCTAGAAGGTTTGGTTGTCTCCTTAAGGTTCTGTAGCTCCCAAGGAAGGTCATATTGGAATTTTCTTGTCAGTTCCACTTCCTTAACTATAAATGGGGATTTGAATCATAACACAGTAACTCTTCATCACTTGTTTACCCTGATTGGTTGATTAACTTAGGTAAATGTGGGAGGAGGTTGTTACAGACTGGTATTAGAGCATGGTTCTGTTCTCCTTGGGTGATGTATGGTTTTCCTTTATCTTTGGATGAATGTGTTGTCATGTGTACATGTCAGCTGCATATATGTTCATTATGTTTGTGGTCTATGCGTTTGTTATGTATGCATGGTAAGGGACATTTTTTTCATCATATTATCAAGCAGAAGTTGATGAGGTTGTTGTTGGGATGTTCTCTATGAATGCATGTCAATGTTTATATGTATTGTTTATGCATGTGTGTTTTCCATATGTTTTTCATTCATAGTACCTATTTAGTGTTATAATGGTGGAATTATGCATGGTAACTAAGATAATTATTGAGATGATGTCTATATACTGTGATGATTATGATTATACATGTATCGTGCTAATCTGGTTGGTCTTGCAGACGAGACATCCTCCCCTAAACTACACTCAGGTATGTTGATTATGTTTATGTTTTGGTTTAGATGACATGATACAGTTATGGGAAGACAAGATCAAAGATGGCTAGAAAGATGGCAGACTACAGTTCACAAGACTCTCCCTAACAATCAGATGAGAAGCATGGTTATGGGTATTCTCCTGACATAGCATACACATTGAGAAGTTTGAAGGTAGAAATAAGGAGTTGCAAAGAAGATAATGACATAATCATTCGGGCACAGGAGAAAAAAGCAAAGATCAATGCAGTTATCCTTCAGAGATTGTTAGACTTGTGGAGACAAGGACCGCTTAGAAACAGTCATGGACAAGAGGACAAGAATAATGGAGCATATGGTAGAAATTCACATGGTGGGCACAAGTCAGATAAAGATGACACAGTGAGAGAAGGAAGGTTCTTAGATACACCTGATAGACGAGGTAGTGGACATGGGCTTTACTCTAGTTTTGGTTCATACATTTATTATGGTCATCATCATTATCATCCTTAAAGGAAGAGTGACAGGGGATATTTTCCGGATGAGTTCAAGAAAGAAAAGCTACCTACATTTGATGGAGAAATGAAGAAGTCACAGGGTGCAGAAGTATGGTTGCTTGGGATGAATAAGTTCTTCAGATTACATTATTACTCAGAGAACATGAAGGCCAAGATAGTGAATTTTAGTCTTAAAGGTAAAGCATACATTTGGTGGGAAGATGCAAAGAATGTAAGGGAATTCGAGAAGAGGAGTTGACTTGGAGTGAGTTCAAGAGACTTTTCAAGAAGAAGTCTCTATCAAAGAGATACTAGATGATAAGGAAAAAGAATTCTATGAGCCGAAGATGGGATCCATGACTGCTGAGGAGTACAATAGCAGATTCTTGAAGCTATTGTGGTATGTGCCTTATCTTAAGGAGGAGAAAGTGAAGATTCAGAGATTCATCAGTGGGTTTCCGGTAGCATTCAAGGAGATGATTGAGTTTGATGAGCCTAGATGAATGGAGGAAGCCATCAGGAAGCTAAAACATTGTTATGAGCAATCAAAGTGCATATTTGAGACTACACAGGATTGGAAAGGTAACGATAAGAATAAATGGAAATGGGATAAGAAGTGAACAAAACCTTAGGACATAGGTAAAAAAGAGAATACAACACCGCTTAAGAAGTTCAATGCACCTAATAGAGGACATGTATTTTGATCTGAGGAGTAGAACAAGGGTGATGGTAGGACACCTTTACAGTGTTGTATTTTTGGTGGAGAGAATCGTAGGAGAGATTGTCCACAACATCAAAGTGGTAGGCCTCAAATCTACAGTGCACAAGAAGCATAGATAGTGGGGGATGTTCAATAGATTATTCCATGAATCTATGCAGAATTGGATAAGAGGCAAGCAAATCACTAGGCATCTATTATCATGATGGACGACAAGATTTTTTATCAAGTTGTTTCTATTTTGATTGACCCTAGATCTAATTATAGTTATGTTAATACTCATATGGTGGATAAGTGTGGTTTGAATAAAGAAGTGCATACAATGTCTTGGTTAGTGCAGTTGGCCACAGGTTACTAAGAAAATAATTCATCATTGGGTAAGAGCTTGTGCATTTGAGTTGAATGGTATGTCTACGTCGGCGCATTTGAATATGCTTCCATTGGGATTATATAGTTTGATTTTGGGTATGGATTGGCTATATATTCATAGGACCAAAGTGGATTATTATGACAAGGCAATTGAGTGCTTGTATGGCAATGGGGAATAAAGAATATTGTAGGGTAAGAAGAAGGCAATGTCAGTCATAATGGTTCCAATGATTTAGGAAAATCACAGTCATAGGAAATGGTGTATGTTATTTGCAATACATATTTCCATTGATAAAGGTGAGGATGCTAAGGATGCTAAAGTTTTGAGCAGGTACCCAGTTCTACAACAGTTTTGGGATGTATTTCCTGTAGATATTTCAGAATTGTTGCCTCATAGAGAAGTGGAATTTTCTATTGAGTTGGTACCAAGGGCAACACCGGCATCAAAAGCACCATACAGGATGAGTACACCAAAGTTATTGGAATTGAAGTTGCAACTGAAGGAAATGCTTGCCAAGGGATACATTAGGCCAAGTGTATTGCCTTGGGGTGCACCAGTGTTGTTTGTGAAGAAGGATGGTAATATCGAATTGTGCATCAATTACAAGAAGTTGAATAAGGTGACCATGAAGAGTGGGTATCCATTGTCGAGGATTGATGATATGCTTCATCAGTTGAAGGGATCAACATTGTTCTCAAATATTGACTTGAGGTCCGAATATCATCAGGTACACATTAAAGAAGAGGACATCTACAAGACTATTTTCAAAACTAGGTATGGGCATTATGAGTTTGATGTAGTTCCTTTCGGCTTGACTAATGCTCCAACTAATTTTATGTGCTTGATGAATAATGTGTTAAATTCTTATCTGGACAAGTTTGTTATTGTATTCATTGATGATATATTGATGTATTCCAAGAATGAGGAAGAGCATGTCGAGCACTTAACAACAATGTTGAGATTGCTGAGAGAGAATCAGTTGTATGCTAAGCTCAATAAATGCAATTTCTTTCAGATGAATGTACACATTACTTGGGGTATTCGGTTTCCAAGGAAACCATAAAAATGGATCTGGAAAAGATAAAAGCTATCATGGAATGGGAAGCTACTATAAATGTGGTTGAGGTAAGATCAAATATGGGGTTAATAGGTTATTATAGGAGGTTCATCGTGAACTTCTCACATATTTCCTATCCCATTACATCATTGTAGAGGAAAGGTAAGAAATTATAATGGATGGAGGAATATGCAGCCAATTTGGAGCAGTTGAAGCAATTGTTGACAAATGATCTAGTTTTAAAGATTGCAGATCCAGACAAAGAGTTTGTAGTATGTGCAGATGCTTGCAAGAAAGGACTTAGTGGGGTATTGTTGCAAGAAGGATAGGTAGTATGTTATGAATCAAGGAAACTTAATGAGCGTGATCAGAATTATGTTACACATGATCTTGAGTTGGCAACGATTGTCCATGCATTGAAGATGTGGAGGCAGTATCTTCTTGGCAGGAGGTTTATATTAATGAGTGATCACATTAGATTGAGATATCTATTTGAGCAACCAAACTTGAATGCTAGACAAGCTATATGGTTGGACACAATCAGTGAGTTTGACTTTGAGATCAAGTATATTAAAAGTAAAGAGAACAGGGTTGTGGATGCTCTTAGTAGGAGAGTATGGGTAAATCTCATAGCAACTATGAGCTTCTATGGGATATATTTAGAAGATCAGATATTACAGGCATGATAGAAGGATGACAGGTTTTACAGAGCTTATGAATAGCTTACAACAGGGTACAGGTGATTAGGATGTGGACTATCATCTCACGGTAGATGGCTTGGTCAAATTTAGGGACAAGATCTATGTGTTGATCGACAGTGACCTCAAGATGCTTATCCTGATAGAATTTCATTCTAAATTGTATTCAGGTCACCCAAGATATCAGAAGACATTGATAGTGGTGATAAAGTTCTATTATTGGCTTAATTTGAAGAAGGAAATGGTAGATTTTGTGGTTAGGTGCTTGGATTGTGAACAGGTAAAAGTAGAGTGTAAGAATCTAGGTGGATTACTACAACTGATTCTGATTCCAGAGTGGAAATGGGAGGTCATTTCCATATATTTCATCACAAGATTACCAAGGACATCTAGAAACATGATCCTATCATGGTTGTTGTAGATAGTTTGAAAAAGTTATTACACTTCATCCCAGTGAAGTCTACTTATTTAGCTAATGATGTATCACAAGTCTTCACCTGAGATATAGTGAAGTTGCATGGTTTACCAAAGAAGATCGTATCAGACAGAGATGCCAAGTTCGCTTCTAGATTATAGAAAGTTATTTGAAGGTTTGGGTACAGAATTGGCCTTTAGTACAACCTATCATCCACAGACCAATGGATAGATAAAGAGGGTCAACGGGATTTTGGAGGACATGTTGAGAATGTACGTCATGCATCAACAATGAAAGTGGGAGGAGTATCTTCCACTAGTTGAGTAATATATTCCACTAGTTGAGTTCAATTACAATAATGGGTATCAAGAGTCTCTGAGGATGATTCTGTTTGAGGTACTTTATGGGCGGAGTTGTAATAATCCCATCAGCTAGAGTTATCTAGTGAGCAGGGTGTTGATAGGACTAGACATGTTGGTAGAGATGGAACAAGAAATGCAAGTAATCAATAAGAGTTTAACGGTAGCATAGGATAGACATAAGAGTTATGTAGATCAAAATAGGATGTTTAGTGAGTTTCTAGTTGGGGAACAAGTGTACTTGTGCATCAATCCCAAGACGATCTCCTTGAGGATTGGATCATGTGCCAAGTTGGCACCTCGGTATTGCAGGCCTTTCAAGATTCTTAAGAGGATTGAACTCGTATCCTATCAACTTGCACTGACTCTGATAGTGAAAGTCCATGATGTATTCCATGTGTCATTTCTTAATAAGTATGTTAGATATGTTGATCACGTGATTGACCAGTCTGTATTGCATGTGAAGCTAGAAGGAGAATTCTAGTCAGAACCTTCGCTTATTTTGCAGAGAAATATTCTCATGCTCTGGAATCAAGAAATCGAGCAAGTTAAAGTGCAGTGGAATAAATTTATGCCTTATGAAGCTACATGGGACATTTCTGATCAGATGTGGGCTATGTATCCTTCTCTATTCGTTGGTTGAGCAGATGTGTTTTGGTATATGATTTGGTGTGGTGTTTTGGTATATGTATATATGTAAATGAATGTAAATACTACCATGAGTTGTGTTATAAAGTTCCAATAAGTGGTATGGTTGTCATGTTGTTATGATTGTATGTTTGCCATGTTGGCTTGCTTTCCAGTAGGTTGTTCATTGTAAATACTACAACGAACTAAGTTATAAAGCTTCATGGGCCGTATGTTTTGTTTTTTAGCGGTCTTGCTAGTTGTAGGTTTCATTGAACATTGATCCACGCTTATGAAAGAACACAACAAAATAAATATATACACATAAACAAAATGATGCAGTAGAAATAAAACTTCATTTCAATAATATCAAAGAACTAAAATATGCTTACAAACAGAAATGGAAATAAACTAGCTCGGGCGATGGTATCTTATCTCTGAGAAGAGATGTGGCATATACATGCCTCTAAACTGTGTTAAAATGAGGCTCAAGGGCCTTTTTATTATTGAACAACAAGGGAAAACCCTAACCCTAGGAGATGGAATGCCAAGGGTTTGTGGGCCACATTGGGGTTAATTGAGTAGCCAACTTCCCGAGGTCATAACTTGGTCATATTATATCCATTTGGTTCATTTGATACCTCGTTGGAAATATCTCTTTGAGTACTATAGGATTTTCCACAAGACCCTATATATGGATTTAGTCCTACCGTAGACCTCAAAAAATGTCGTGTAGGGGGTTAAAACTACTTCAGAAGTTCACGACCTGAAAAACTACTAAAAATAGTAAATGTTGTTATAAAAAAGGAAACTGATGAAATTGAATGGAGGTCTAGGTGGAATAGGTAAGTGGCCACCAATATCCACCTAGATAATCCCTCCCTCCTTAGGAAGCAATGGTCCCCATTGCATTCAAAGCCTCCATGAGCTGAGCAAATTTCTGTTGAACCTGGTCCTTGGTGAACCACTTGCCCTGGTGAAGGAGTTGGCTCGCTTTGACAACTCGATATAGTTGGATCCTCTGTTAGAGAGCGTTCTTGATATATCTGTCCATGATATGATCATTTTTGGCCTATTACATGTAGTTTGGGTTTAACTCTATTGGTGTGAGTTATTTTGCAATATCACATGTGTCCAACAATGGTGGAAAGTATGGCCCAAGGCAGTCCACATTCAATACTAGGTGCAGGCCAAGGAACGATGGAATGTTGTGCTCGAAGGCATTGTCCCCTATAACTTTGGTGATGGTGTATGTCCCATATTGGAGTGGGTGAAGCTTGTGGTGGGGCCCAACTAGGCATTCTTTCTGTAAATGTAGACAAAACATTTCACCCACCTAGAACTTGTGTGGCACCTAATGTTGACCACAAGGCATTCCTTCTATAGATGTAGCCAAAATTCGTCACCCACCTAGAACTTGTGTGGCACCTAATGTTGACCATGTCACTGCTTGTACTTAGCATTAGCTCTGTCCAATATGTCATGGACCTTCTGACAGATGTGTTGAATGTGCTCAATGAAGTTGTTAACCCTGTTAGCTTTGGACTGGACATGAGCCGAATCTACTTGAGTAACTGCTAATGGTATGGCCATATCAATGAGACATAATGGTTTGAATCCCAATCCCACCTAAAAGGGGCTATGGCCAATTGAGCTATGGAGAGCTATGTGATAGAAATGTTGGACATAAGGGAGGCTCTCATCCCATGTGTGTGGATGCTTTGAGTTATACATGTACAGAATGTGTATGATCATCCTATTGATGATGTCTATTTGGTCATGGACTTAGTGAGCTTGGTATCCAACATCGACCAGAGACATGACCAAAATGTACTTGGGAACCTATTGTCCCAATTTGAGATAATGGACTATGAGATCCCAAAGTGTACCCACACTCATTCAAATAGGAGCGTAGTAGTGGCTTCTATTGTGATACTCTTCTTGTAGGCCACCACAATCGCCATCTTAGAGAATCTGTCGACGGCCACGAAAACACAGTCGTTGTTGTTATATTAGTGGGTCCTAACCCAGGTTCAGAGTTAGTTGTGCCAAACAAAACCCTACACTACTGGCCCTTTTAGCATCAACCCGCGTTGCACAAACTGAAGTCTCATCCAAAGAAGTATGGGGGGATGCTGGAACCAATTTTCCACACCCAGAGATTAGTGTGATGTCATATTGTGTCCTATATCTTCCCTTGCACAGATCTTTAAGCCCCGAGGGTTCAGCACTGTAATTTCCTTCAATTTCCCCCTAGACCTTCATGAAGATCTATCATCGACTTTTTTGGACCTTTAATAGATAGGTTATCTACTTACGCGCATCATAGAATAATCTCAGATCGGAATCTACAAAGACTTGCTTACGTGCTTAATAAACTTAATAGAAAGTATTATAACGTTCACATAAACACTTAACATTCATTGCGTTCAATTAAAGACATTCATCCAATAGATTCACGCATCAATAAATCATTAATTCATAAAGACATTCCTTCATCATAAAATATATCATAAACATAAACAGTAGAAAGAAACAGATAAAACATATGAATTTCTCCAACAATCTTCTTTATTGATCTTCATTATAAGGTTACAGACTCAAAACTTCCCTACGTACTTAGCTACAAGGGTCTACGCACTCAGTTGTGAACTCTAATCTAGGCCTTTGCACACTCAGCTGCAGAGCCTTTCCCTCTCCTAAGACTTTCTTCTCTGCGCTAACTCTCTAAGACTACATCCGTCGTACCCAAAGACAAAGACATAGGTCCACCTTAGACTCTCTAAGACACACCTATTTATACAATCCCATGGTCTGTGGACCAAGGGTAGATCTCAAAACCGACTCAATATTTACATAAACAGGGGTAAAAACCTTTTTTGACTCCTATCTACCTACACGCTTCACATCCACAATTCGCGGAGACATTACATCTTTTTATCAACTTTACATCAAAACTTGGGCTTTTACCTCAAAAGTGGCCCAAGGGACCCCATCCCAACAGGCCCCCAACACAAAGATCGTGACTCACCCTCGAGTCACTTGGCTAGCACGATGATCTTACTATGAAGATCCCCCAGCTCCACCTACACAACTGCTACCTCAACAGCACTCTGTGTAGCTTCCTGCTTAACTTGTTCGATGAGCCGCTTCATAGCTAGTCCTTTGCCATCCAGCTTCATCTTCTGTTGTGTTAGCTACAAGTTCGTCAACTTCTTCTAAATGTTGGTTGAGACTTGGTAGGCTTCTTCCAACCAAGGTCCCAACCTTGCCTTAAGTACTACCTCTTTTTTCTTAGCTTCTTCCACCTGTGCGAGGAGCTGTTGCCCCTCCTATAACTTGGCGAGGCACTGCATTATAGCAATTGAGCTCGCTATCACCCTAACCTCATCATACTGCTCTTGGAGCTCGCAGATCTCTGTACTCAATATCTGCAGGTTGGGGTCTTCTTGTAGGGCCGTGACTAACTCCATTTCATATTCGAACAAAGTTGCGCAGTCTACAACGGCGGCATCCACAGTAGCGATCCCTTCCTAGATGGCATCTCTTTGTTGTTCCCTGACTTCGAGTGGAGTCGCAGGCTGTGACTTGAGTTGCAGCTCCATGATTTTCATATTGAGTTCAAATTAAACTCTTGCCACCTCTGCCTTTGCATCACGGACGCCCACAGCTAGTTTACGGATCTTGGCCTCTAGTTGTGTGTCCTCAGGTATGTGCAATTCCAACACTATTCTGCATGCCTCTGCAACCACGACTGCCAACTGGGAGCTCTGTGCCTAGATGGTGTCCCTCTCTTTTAGGGCTTGCGTCTTCTCAGTGAACATTTGTTCATTGTTCACCTGGCACTTGCTTATTAAACTGAGAGCACACTTCTCCCGAGTTCTCAGTTCTGCTGTCACTCCTGTCTACAACACGTGAAGAAATTCGTTGGGAAGCACTACAATATTGAGGCCAATTTTCTTCAGGGTACTTAGGATGATCTTTTCATCAGCCGATTCCACACTCAGGGACCCCTCCAATAGAGAAATTGTTCTGAGGTCCTGATCTGAAATTGATCTAAGACAAATAATTATGGTATTATAGACTCATGTGCATGGATGTGCCTATGTTATTTTATGCAACGGATCGATAATATTGTGAAATACATAGAAACTGAAGCAGTTAGAGAAAAAATAACAGGTAAACATGTAAACATAACAAGTTTAATAAGGAGTTCACCCAATACTCCTGGGCTACATCTCCCGGTCCAGCCTTCAGTGGTGGCCTCTCTATTATGTTTTCAAAAGTAGAGTATTTACAATAGTGAGCTCAATTTGAGTCTGACACATTCGATATGAATCAGTAAGACTATACTTGGATCCCCCAAGTCTCTGGAGTACACAAACTCTACTTACTGAAAATCGACCTCTCTTGGTCACAGTAGTATGAGCCCGATCTGAGACTCATACATGACAGGCATATACAGAGGAGTTCGCTTGAACCTCTCAAGCCTTTTCTGGAGTACACAGACTCTCGGACTCTCTCTGGCTCTATCTGGCTCAATGTTTCCTTTGCTTCTGCAGGTCAGCTCAGCTCCTTCTGTCTGCACTTAGCTTTCTGCGTCTAACTTACTTACTGCCTTTTTTTATGCTTCTGTCAGTTCGTGGCTTTAAAGCCATCAGCTTCCTGACTGTTTGTTTCCGCTTCTTCGCTTTCTAGTTTCCCTGCCTCTGTCCGTCTGAATCTCTCTATTCAGCGTAATCATCACTGTATAACACCTCATAGGGAGGTGGCCACCTATTTTGTAACAGATGAGTGTGTCAGGTTCACTGGAAATGTTTGAACGCCCGTTTTGTCTGTTAACTCCAAGAATTCCCGCGAAATATGAATCTCTGCCATTGCATCGTCAATATCGAACTTCAAATCTTATATAACTCTACCTGTTTACCCTGCCGAATTTGGTCATCCATCGGATTGAGTCTCTGTCGTTGATCGGGGGCCTCCAGATCCAATGGTCATTGTTCATATCAGGTGGCTAAGTAGCACGATGGTTACTCGTTCGATGTGAGTAGTTTTCTATCTCTTCCGCCAAAAATGTGGCAATCGATGTGTGGCATCGGGCAGGACTTCGTTGAAACCGCTTAACACCTCGAGCCCTTCCAATATGATGTCGGTTTTGTGGAATCCCACTATGTCATAACCAAATTAATTACTTTTCCACATTTCATAATATTTCGGGTCCGGGCACTCGAGGCTTATCCTTTTGTTATCACTTGAGAAATCTAATGCTAAAATATCTCATCCTAGCTTGATGACAAAGGTAAGTGTTAATCTAAGTTGATTTCGTTTTTTCCTTAAAGTTTGAGTCTTAGGAGGTCATGAGTCAAGCATGTATTCTTATCTACCACTGATCACCATCATTCATCACCAATCTCATAGTCATGTGTTACTTTGTTATCCACCACAAAGCCTTTTAGGTAATTGCGTAGCGCATGTAATCTTTTTAAAGTTTTTTCGCAGCACATTTACTCTGTTTAGCAGTTTCGCAGCGCAAAAACTCATTAGATTTTTTCGCAGTGCAATACCTCATTAGGTGATTTCACAACGCATCATTCAAAATTTAAACTAACCGTACTGTGAAATCAAGGATTCGTGCATTCCGCAGCGAATCTTTCCCAAATGTCAAATCCGTTAGGTAAATCTGTGGCTGCGTCATCCTTTGTCAGTTCATGTACTCCACTTATCACGTCCCACCACCCATCTCCATTATCACCACCATTAGATTCGTTGATACACACGGATTACAATTTCCAAGAAAAGCCACCTATGTACAAGTCTTAATGATGATTGTAAGCCTTGCATGAATAACAAATCTGCAAGATTGCAATTTGAAAAAATTATAATCAGCAAGATTTCAATTATAAATAACATTGTAATCAAGCGAGGCAGCAAATCAAGCGAGGCAGCAAATCAGGCGAGGCAGATTTTCAAAAGAGGCTGAGTTTACAACTTGAACATAGGTAGTATTCCTTGCTTACAGGTCATTAAGATTTCATGGAGAGATCAGTAGAGAAGAAAGAACACAGATCAGGCAAATGTCTGAGAAACGAGCCTGAAGGTTTGGATATAACATTGAAGAACAAAGATGTGGAGAATGCTTTTAAAAAAGCCGGATGTTGTAATTTTTGCAGGAAGTTACAAGGAGGGCATCCACAAGTGACTAAAGAATTTGCACTAAATTTCACAGGATTAAATTCAAAGGTGGCTATGATGGAATTGCAGGTCTCACCAGATATGATATCCACAGTGACAGAGATTCCACGAGGGAAAGAAAATTGGTTCAAGAATTTCAAATTTGACATGAATCCATGCAAAGAGTTTTTAAAGAAGGAATTCGTTAATTCGGATTTGAGTAAGTCTGTTCCTAGGAGCTATGTCAAAGAGTCCTATGCACATTTACTCACCTATATACATAAATACCTGACTTGTGAAGGAAGATATAACAAGGTGTATTCGTACCATTTCAAACTCCTTTTGCATTTTACAGGGAAGGCTTCTATTGATCTGCCTTTTTATTTATTCCGCAGTTTGAGTAAAATGTGTGACAAAGTGCAATTGAGAAAAGAGGCTTGTGAAACTTCTCTGTTTCACCATGGCTTGATTAAATTACTTGTTTTTCATGAACTTCAAAAGGTAGGCAAAGACTGGAATACATTTATTTTCATGGCTGGTTTCAAAAGCCAGACCGGTCTCAGCCCTCTACCTACAAAAGATCTTGCAACAACAGGTCTTCAAACAGAAACAAGAGCCAAGAGGTTTTCAAAATTAAAGGCAAGGAAACAAGTTAGAGAGTCTGTAAAGCCACTGACCATTCAAGATACACCTCAGCAGTCAAATAAATAAAAAGCTCAGGACAAAGAGACTGCACATGAATCAAGCACAGCTGGAGTAGTTCAAAGAATAAGAGCGAGGAGTCAGATGGCTAAAGAAAAGGGTAAGTCAGTAGCTATTGAAGAAAGTCTTGTTTCGAAGGGAAATTTAAATGATTTATTGCAGGAAATTGACTTTGAAGAGTCCCCACTAGTTCAAGATGATTTGATGTAGTCAGGAAAAGAGAAGACAAAGAAAGCTAAAGCCTCAAAGAAACTTAATTTTGATGAGCAAGTTGAACAATTTGCTTTCAAGCCCAGGAGACCCATAACAAGGAAATTTCAGCAAGTACAGGAGGTACTGCCAAGGACAGATGAAATAGGGGAAGAGATACAGCCTCGTGAAAGAAAGGACAAAGGCAAAACAGTTGCCACTCATAAAGAAGATAGTATGGAGGATTTGAAAAGGAGATTGGAATCTGCCAACCTTGAGATTTCCAGACTGAGGAAAGCTGCCAGGAAACATGCCATACAACAAGCTAATTATTACAGAATGAAGACCTTATGGGACGACAAAACAACTTCAGAGGTGGTTGACTGTAATACTCAATTCACACCTGGACAGTACCGGCAATTAAAGAAGAAAAATTCATCAGAATGATTAATATGCAATTAAGAGATGGAATCAAGGTCATGAAGAAACAAATTGAAGACTTAAAGGTACAGTTAGGCCAGCTGAAGGAATCTTCTTAATGAAATCCCATTTCAAATAAGGCTATGCTTCGAATTTTGATGATTTTGCTTAGTGTCACCTTTTTTGAAGAATCCTGCATGTCCATTTAGTGTTGAAAGGTTTTGGAATAGTTAAAAGAAGGTTGTGATTGCAAAGTGATCAAATAAGTAAAGTTCTGGGTTAAAACTATGATTTTTGAAGCAACTCAGCAGTTTCGTAGCGCGCTACGAAACTGATGAAGGTGATGATTAAAGCTCAGCAGTTTTGTAGCGCGCTACGAAACTGCTGAAGCTAAACAGTCCAATCTTAATTAACCAGTTTTGAATATGAGCGGGAATTTTCAAAGGTGAATGTTTACAAGGTATGCATGACATCAGCTGAAGCTATTAAGATTCAACCAAGTCAAGATAGGTGGAAAAGTATGGATTCAGGTCCAACTTTTAACTTTTGTCATAAAACTAACGCCTTTACCCCGGTTCAAATATGTCAAGACAGCTTAAAGGAGTTTTTTCCTTTGGATATAAAGGAAGTGGAAAACACATCAAAGACGTGGCCATCTGTCACATTTTTTAAAACCAAAGATGAAGAAACGGCTTTTGTGGATTCGAAAATTGTAAAGACAGATGAGCAAGGGTAGTTTCCTATATTTCAGGACAATGGAGAGGATGTGGCATAGAAGACCAGCATGGAGCCTTGAACACCCATCACAGCCAAACTGAAAGGAACCAGATGTCAAAGAACGAGAACCATTATAGCCAAGGCTTTTATTAGCATAACATGGTGTTAGAATCCTACTTGATTTAGATCTTTGGAAAGTTTAGTTGAAGTTTGTTACATTTAATAGGTAGTTAAAAGTTGATTAGGTGTCATAAGAAGTAGGTTTTGAGTTCCCCTCATGCTTGAGGAGGAATCTCAATCAAGTAGAATAGCTCTATATATAGCAGGAACAACAAGGTAATAAGGGTTGGAAGTTTATGTAAAAAAGCTCTGTTGACAAGCTTATGTAAAGACTCTGTTTATTTTGATAATACAATGAATGGTTTCAGCTGCTCAAGAATCATAGTGACTTCAATGTATGAATTCCTCTTGTTTTATTTCATGTTGTTTACAGTTTGATGGGTACTTGATTACTTAGAAATCACATGCTGTGTTCTAGTTTCCTTCTTGTACTCATATACTGTCCCTTTGTATCTGCTGTACTTTATGTATATTGAAGTCTGAATGCCTTGTTTTCATTGAGAAGCCAATTCACTATTAATGTTGAGTAACATATGACTCCATGAGCCCAATGGATGCTTGTTAATTTAGATTTTACCAGCCTCATTCCTATTTGTTTCATAGAAGAGTTAGCCATCTTAATCACAATTGAAAATCTTAAACCCTTTGAGAGAGCCCTCTCAGGCTAAGGAGGCTAAGCGTTAGCTAAAAGATTGGTCTGAAACAGTTACTTGAAGTCTTCCTGGTCTGCAGCCTTCCAGGGCCTGATTTTGAGATAACATTTTGGTGCGTCTGCCGGGAGCCTGAAGATTAATCATTCCCAAAATCAAGAATCTGAACTTCTGAAGGTAGCAGGAGCTCAGAAGATTTTTCGAGGCTGCACTCTACCTTGGTGACTCCATACAATTTCAAAGTTTAAAAAGATGGCTTCAAAAGGGAGATATACATGAACCAATCTTGACCCAGATCCACCTACTCCTGTGGACAATCCAAACACCATTTCAAGGAGCAGACAAAGATTTCCTGAAACACTAGGTGTTATCACTCAGGTTGTCCCTAGGCTCCTATTAGGGATACGACCGAGGTAACCACAAACCAATCTTCTGATTGCAGGTTCTAACCCACCTGCAATCGGAGAGGGCTCTCTCCTTTAGATTCAACCTTAGTTGATCTAGATTCAACCTTAGTTGATGATTTTAGGCTAGCTTTCTGACTTCAAGGGAATGTTGACTGTGATTGGAAGGAAGGTAGGATTCTCGAGTAAAGAGGCACAGTAAAGTGTTATAATTTTTGAACCATTGGGCATGGAGTCACAGATTGAGGCATGCGAGCGTTTTCTTGGTCACAAGGGGATACAGAGCGAGATAGCCACGCAAGATACAATACTCAGGCTACTGAAAGTACGGAATGAACATCAGGGATGAAAGGAAAAAGAGAATCATTTCATCATGCTGACAAAGGGGAGAAATGGACGAGTGGGATCCCGGAGCAGTTAAGAATTCCAAAGACATGCACTCATATATGAGAGAAACAGGGTAAACCAGAGCATTTAAGAATTCTAGCTCATAACTGTTTCTGAAGAAAACATCGAAAAGCGCAGAAGTTGAACTTAAGGTGTAATGAAACAAATCTTAAGCTATTCTTTTTTCCTGCAACTTAGAAAGGCGGAAAGATGATAAAACATAAAATAGACAGGGAGAAAAAACACTTATTGGATCATGCAGAGACACAGGAATTCCGTGATCATTCCTCGACCAAGAGAAAACAACAAGTTGTTTCGCAATCCATGCCTTCAGAAATCTTTGATTATGAAAAATATGACAGTTACAGTGCGAGTCTATACTCAGAGAAATTGCTGGAAAGGAAACTGACCAACAACTACTACTACCAACCAACCAACCCTTTACAATATCGCTTCAGGTG
>APFE030101197.1:280-22041 GCA_000404065.3 Pinus taeda
TTCATCAGCGTTGGAGGATAAGAACTCCACAAGAAGTATGGACTGGTAAGAAACCCTCTCTTTCACATCTGAGGGTATTTGGATGTGATGCATATGTACATGTTCCAAAGGAGAAATGAACCAAGTTGGATAGTAAAACTGAAAAGTGCATCTTTATTGGGTATAAGGATGGTTTAAAGGGTTATAAACTTTGGAACCCAGTAACAAGGAAGGTTGTGTACAACCGAGATGTGGTGTTCAGAGAGGTGAAATATGTAATTAAACATGAAGTCCAACCAAAGGAACCTGAGAAGATAGATTTTGAGCTAAAGGAGGAAGAATCAGACTCTATAGTAGAATAGGAATCAAAAGATGAACATCCAAAAAATCTGGTTGTGAGAAGATCAGTTCGAGAAAGAAGGTAGCCAGAAAGGTATAGTTCGTCTACTTTTTGCTAAATTTTTCTTTTTCTATTACTGATGATGATCCCAGAACTGTGAAGGAAGCAGTAGATTCAAAGGATATAAAACTTTGGAAAGAGGCCATGGTTGATGAAATGACATCTTTGCACGAAAATGACGCTTGGGATCTGGTGGAGTTTCCGACTAGAAGGAAACTCATTGGCAGCAAATGGGTGTTCAAGAAGAAGACAAAGTCAGAAGGAAAGGTGGAGAAATACAAATCTCGGTTGGTAGAAAAGGTTATTCCCAGGTGTACAGAATTGATTTTGGTGATATTTTTTCTCCTGTTGCCAAGATAGCTTCAATTAGATTACTTTTATCTTCTGTTGTTTCTTTTGATTTTGAGGTAGAATAGATGGATGTGAAGACAACATTTCTTCATGGGGATCTAGAAGAGGAGATCTACATGAAGCAACTTGAAGGCTTTGCAGTGAAGGGTAAGAAAGAATTGGTATGCAAGTTAAAAATGTCTATGTATGGGTTAAAACAATCACCAAGGATGTGGTATTATAAATTTGATACATTTATACGGGGACTTGGCTTCACTAGAAGCAAAGAAGATCACTATGTGTATTTTAAATTAATTGGCGACCGTGTTATTTATCTAGTCTTGTATGTGGATGATATGTTGCTGGTTAGAAATGACAAAGAAATTATCCAGGATTTGAAGACCCAATTGTCCTCCAAATTCGACATGAAATATCTTGGTGGTGCAAACTATATTTTGGACATGGAAATTAAAATAGATTGGGTAAAGTGGAAGCTCTGGTTAAACTAGAGGAAGTATTTCGAGACAATACTGCAGAGGTTTAATATGTAGGATAGTAAATCAGTGAAGGTTCCTATTCCTGTAGGTGTAAATTTATCTATTGAACAGTGCCCCAAGACACAAGAAGAGGAAGAGGACATGTCCCGTGTTCCATATGCAAGTGCAGTCGGTATCCTGATGTCTGCGATGGTATGTACTAGACTAGACATTGCACATGCAGTGGGAGTATTGAGCAGGTTTATGCCAAAACCAAGGAAGGAGCATTGGACAACAATGAAGTGGGTTTTGAGGTATTTGCATGGCACTAGTGATTATGGTTTGTGCTACCAAGGAAGACCATGATTGGATAGAGTGTTGGATATTCATGGTTTTGTTGATGCAGACTGGGTTGGAGATCTAGATTAGAGAAGAAATACAAGTGGGTATGTGTTTAACCTATTTGGAGGTGCAGTCAATTGGATGAGTAAGAAACAATCTATAGTGGCACTGTCAACTACAAAGGCAGAATGCATGGTAGCCACTCATGCAAGAAAGGAAGCCGTTTGGTAATAGAGAATGTGTTCAAGTATGGGGTTAGTACAGGGAGCTATAAGGATAGACTATGATAGCGAAAGTGAAATTTTCTTGGCAAGGAACCCTGCTTGTCATTCAAAGATAAAGCACATTGATGTTCAGTATCACTTTGTGAGGCCTATGATAGAAGACAAAAAGGTGTTGTTGGTAAAGGTGGACACTTTGAAGAATACTGTAGATGCATTGACAAAATCTGTGAGCTATGAGAAGTTCTCTTAGTGTAGAGAAGCAATGGACATTGTAGGGTTGGATAAATGACTAAGCTCTCCAATGGCCCCTTGTGGAAAGAAAACAACAAGTGGGGAGAATGTTGGGTTGTGTTATATTCTTTCCATGACTAGCTCCCCATGTTAAACTAGGAGGTTAGACGGGGTTGAAGCCCCCCCATCATTGTGATGACTGCGCAGCGGGGGGGTCACATGGGGTTTGAGAGGGGCAGTTAGCCCCCCTCTATGGGGTCTGGGGCAGTGCCCCGAGGATTTTTTTTTCTTTTGACCCTATATTAGGTTGGCGGACCTACCTATGGTTTTGTGCATGGTTTTCACACATGGTTTTGGGTGCATGGTTTTTGGTCCATGGTATTGGATGCTTCGGCATTTATATATACATGTATTGTAACATTGAAAGGAACATAATGAAAAATCAAGCTGGTAGTCCCAGTTTTGGGATCTAGGGGAAAATCTTTGTGTATATGTGTTTTATGTGTTATGCTCTTGCATTGTTTATTTTCCGTTCTTAGAATTTGTATGCATGTACTTTTTGTACGGGGTTAAAACCTACATTAACCTTCTCTCCTACAAACAAAGGCTATTAAAATTGTAATTTAATTAAAATATTTTTTTTTTTTGGAAAATAAAAAATGTATTACAATAATTTAACTTGATATTAAGTATAAATTAAGATCCAATTTGGAATACCTTAGCAATAAGCCAATAACATAAACTTAAATTAATCAAAAATCAAAAATTTAAAAAAATCAATTTATTAACAACTCTCTTATAAACAAAGATAATTGAAATTTAATTAGAATAAATTTAAAATAAAAATGAAATTTATTAAAGAATCTAAACTTATTACAATAAGTTGAAAACATAAAGCGAGAAATATAATTAACAATGAATGCAATATTCCATTAAAATCATTATTAAAACAAATTAAGTATTATAGAGAGATTTAAATAAATAAATAATTTATTAATAACAAGATAATAATAAAGAATTGAAATAAAAATCATTTATCTTGAGCTGGTCGGCTTCCCATATTGATAACTCACCTGATCATATTTATAACTTTTGTTTCTCTTCTTTGTAAATCAGTCCTGGTGATGAGTCTTGTTCTAGACTCAAAACATAGACAACTTGAAAATGAAGATTGTGGAATATCTGAATTCAGAATCTAAAAAACCACACCACATAAATCTGCAAACCAATATGCTTTATTATTTCTAAGCATGGGTATGCCTACCTTAGAAATGATTTTTCTTTCTGACTCCTTCCACAGGTATTTAAAGGATTGGAATCTGGTGATCTCCACTCGGGTTCACGAATGAATCCTCTCTCTATACTTAGTATATTCTAGCAATGATGTACCCCTTCTCACCTCCTATATTAGGGGACATCTATTATAGCATCATTTAACACTCATGTAGACTTGATGCTCTTTTATAGCCCTAGGAAGTCCCCTTTAACATACAAACTTGATCTTATATTAAACAAATTCTTCAAATTCCATGCATGACTCTACCCACACTAAATCATGTCCATACGCGGGTCTTATAACACTGAAACCACATATACCTTTCAAAATATGAAAACATAAAATAAATGCTATTTTTAGGGTGAGGTTTATGGGTTTTACCGAAAGCCCACATACAGGAGCTCGTGGAACAACTGAATTAACTAATTTCAAGTGGTATATATACACCCCTTAGGTAGGCCTAATTCATAACAAGAGAAGGGTTATCAACATTATAACCATTTTTCTCCCATATCAAGTATGTTTTTCCTGTGCCTCCTACACTCCCAGTCTCAAGGAAACCCTGGTTTCCTTTGAAGAGATGTTCATCATACTTATAGAATCTCCTTGCACTTGTTAGAGAGGTTATCTTCTTGGCTTGGGATAGATGGATCTATATCAGTGCCTTTGGCATGGATCAGGTTTTACCTTTCATGTACCTACTGTTGTTAATCAATAAAGAAGCTCATGTCTTGTTCCTGATATGCCATTATCTCATGAATAGCAATTTATATGCTTATATATGATGATCTAACATACCTTTTACATATGCACATTAAATTATACATTATGCATATACTTCTGTGAATTGACTTGCAGTCCTGCTCGTTCTAGAGGAAGCAAAGGGTTTGGACCCTACAAGAACATCATCAAACGTAGGAACTTTGGGTACGTTTCCAAATCAATGTTTAGTAATTCATATGTTTGGCATGCTTGTTTGACTGCTCTATTTTTATTATCTTGTTCTGCTCTGTTGAGGTTTTCAACCCTTACCTTAGGGAATCTTTCTTTCCAACACCAAAAGTTTGGGAATTATTGGTAAAAAGGATGAGTTGATCAATGGCCACAATGCCTTCTTGGTGAGGGAAAGTGATCATTCTAAAATAGGTTAAAAAAATAGTGGCAATGGAATAAACCCATGTGTGTCCCAGTAAAGGTTATAATCCAATTGCCTTTCTACAACTTAAACTTCTACTGACATCATTTTTCTAGCTAATTATACTTGTAACAAATTCATAATTTCATAAGTCTTGAAGCCTATTCCATCGAAATATTTGAGAGTAATGGGTGACTGGTTTAGTTGAGGAGATCCAATGACCTTCCAACAAGAAAGTGACATGATACAGGTTGAAGCTATTTCATCCACAATTTTCCAATGGATGGTTACTTTGAACAACAACCTGAATCATAAAATCCAATTGCGGTGGAAGTTTAGGTGTATGATTCTCATGATTAAAGACTACAAGAATAGATGCCATAGGATTTATGCCTCCAATTGTGGCAAGTAAATCCCTCTTTTGGGTAGGACAATTCTACAAAACCTCAAGAGTTGACATAGTTGAAGGAGCTTGAGCCAAATCCTCAACTATGTTATAGTTCTATGCAACTCTCGCACAAGGATTGAATGTTGATTTGTGAATAATCCCCTTGGGAGGTTTAATAGTTAGTTTATTTGGAACCACATATGGAGAAGTATCCAAAGTAGATGAGGTAGAACTGGCAAGTCGATCAGTAGCCTTACCAACTGAGATATTCATATTAATGTAGTCCTTATTCCTTGTAGCCACCATAACTTCATTTTTCTGTTTGGTGGAGGATAGCATCATAACTGAAGAAGAGGAAGATGGATCCCATGCAACCATGTTTGTCTCTTGATTAGGAAAGGGATCTATTAACATAGTGAGCATGATGGATGATGACTTAAACAGTTGATTTATTTCCTCCTGATGTGGACAGTCTCAAGTAAAATGTTTCTCATTATAAATTAAGAAATGATAATAAAGTTATTTATTTATTTATTATTAATTATTATTATTATTATTATTATTATTTTCCAGGAGACTGATTATTTTATTTGTCCTACCAAGAATTTTCTGTCTTCTTCTTTCCCTTTCCTTTTTTCTTACTTCCTAGTTGCTGAGATTTGCTTTTCATGGATTGGAAAAAATTAATCTCGGAAGTAGTCATAGGAGTAGTAGAGGATGGGTTTTGGGTAGTCATAGCAGGAGATGAACTAGATATTTTACTCATTAACTATTGGCTAGAAGAATCAATCATGCCATCAACGACATGTGATTCTTTACCAGGAGGTGGTGGAACAATGTGCCGAGGTCTCAGAGCATTGGGTATTTTTTCATAGAGCGTGTCAAATTGAGTGCAAATGGGATCAAGATATTGGGCACGATTAATGACTTGATCTTTGGTAACAAATATGACTCTAGTAATATCTTTAGTTATATATGTTAATAGAAACTTAGTAAACCATGCAACCAATAACTAATCAAGAACAAAGGTTTTGACCAAATGAAGATGACATGGCCACTCATGAATATGATCAAAAATGTGAGTGGAGTCAGTCTATTTGAAGGAGGTCAAAAGTTTGGTTCCAGTTTCATAACAAATGGGAAACTGAAAATGAGTTAGGAACGTGGTTTTTAAGGCACTGAAATTGTTAAACGAAGCTTGTGGAAATTCAATATACCACTTTGTTGTTGTACCAGTAAGGTTTGTTGGAAAATCTGTAAATGAATAGAATCATCATTTAAAGAGTTGGATGAACACCATAAATGATATGTCATAACATGCTTATATGGGTCCTCTTCAAGATTTTCATTGAATTTTGGAATGTCACTCGACCATTTCTTAGGAATTGACGACCATGAAGGAGAGTATAAAATGCGAGAATTTATAAGCCGTGTTAAATCGGGAAATTCAAGGGTTGCTACAAATGGTAACTACCTATTAAATTTCGGTGGAGGGTATACTGGGTAAGATGGAATGTCTTGAGAAATAGGTATCTGCGATCTTGGATAAGGAGGATTTTGGTAGCCTAAGTAAATGTAACCATGTTGCCCAGTTCCAAGGTAACCTTAAAATGGTTGCAATGACTGGGTTTGATTTTGTTGACCTTGGTAAGGAATTTTCATAATACCTTGGTATGTTTTCCCTGTGGATTTTACATCATCCCTATACATGTACAGGTTGATTCACTTGAAATTGAGGAAAATCCTGACCAAGCAGTGGAGGATGGGTAAGTGGGACTTAGGAGGTCCTAGATACTGATGGAATAAGTTCAGTTAGAGGTAAAACTTGCATAGGTTGACTTACGTGAGATAGAGCTTAAGCAAGTTGGGATATAGGTTAGAAAGTAGGAACTTGGGGCGTAGCTAGAACAGGTTGAGAATTTTGGTATTGATTGAAAATCGAGCCATGTCATGCATGCAATTTAGGATTCCAAGGATTGGTAGCCATTCCTAGAAATAGGGGAATCTAATAGGGTATAACACCAGTTTGTGGTATTTTGTTAGGAGATTGGAACATTCTGGAAACATGTTTCCCCCCTGCTGAAAGATAAGGGGAATATGGAGGCAACTGCCCTCCTGGTGGTGGGTACCTAGTGTAAGGTGGAGTGGGTTGTTGTAGCTATCCATATCCACTGACATATAGACCATATTGCTGCTCCACTGAAGATTGAGATGTAGTAAGAGAAGAATATTGTATAACACTTGTCAAAGAGGTATTAGATGTCATTCTAGAAGAGGATGGCATGGGAGAATTCCATGGACTGGTTGATGCACCAAGAAAGGTACCAGATAATGATTGGTAACCAAGTGGAACTAATGGAACACCATACAAATGTGTTTTGGTGGAATTGCAAACATCGACGTAGCTACAACATTGGTTGTCTCGCTCATAAGAGTAGATGTTGGTTGAGACATCGTAGTAGAATTAGTCATGGTTAAATTTCCCAAAGAGGATTTCCAAGGGAAACTCAAATGTGAGTTGAAAAGAGGAGAATAAAACAAAGGAGATTGTATCAGAGTATGAGGAGGAGGAACTTGATAGATATGAAGCCCTCTTAAATGAATAGGAGAAGAAATTAAAGATTCTTCTTGAGGAATTTCCTCAATACCCAAAAGACCATATGGAACTTGTTCACCGCTGGGTCCAAGATATATAGATTGTGGTTGAGGGAAAGACAAACGAAGAGAAAAGGAAGACCCTGAAGTAACAAGTGTAGTTAACTAAGGTTCCTCAGGTTGTAATGTTTCTGAATCAAGAAACTCAGGTTCAATAACCTCAGGTAATAAAGTTTTAGGTGCTTCATTTTCAATTGTGTCAAACTCACCAACTAGTAGAGAAGTGATCTCGGGTTCATTATGTTAGTGTCCAATAGTCACAGTGATAAAATGTACTCTTTTCATATTGTGGATAGGGTCTTAGGGTCAAATTATTATATTTTCAAATAAAATTTGACATCTCTCCTAGTTATCAAAAAGTCCCAAAGTCATTTGTCTAGGTATCATTGCTACTCCATACACTTTTTTAAGGTCACCATCACCCATCATGGTCATGTCATCATTCTCTGTCCTAGGTCACCAAAAGAGTTAGTGGGTCACCATATAGGTCATGGTCTAGGATATACCTTTGATTATCATCATTATATCAATCATAAAAAGTAAACAAGGGAGTCATGTCATCATTTTCATCACCATCATGGGAGCTAGCAAATTAGGGAATAAAGTGAAACAAGGTAACATGTCCTTTTGAAGAAATTATGTTGCAGTCACATTAGTCAATAGTCATTCTTTCAAAAGTACATATCATTTCATGAGCCAAAATCGAGTTTATGAGTTATAAAGGAGAAAAAAAAAATTTTAATACTTCATTCTATCCTTCTAAGTCTTCAAGAGCTCGTCTCATCCATTGTGAGACTTTCCACAACCCTCAAAAGTTCAAATTCCATCATCAATCACTTAGTTCACAAGCTTGTTGTGCCTCTGTTGTGTTTCTGGCAGGGTTGCTGTGCTTTTGTTTTGGAGACATAAGGAGGGAGAGAATAGGTGAAAAAATCATTGCATAGCTTCAAACATATTCAAACAAGTAAGTGGGACCCTTACAAACCCTTGCTTCAATCAATCTCTTCAGAAAATTGATAAAATCTTTGCCTAGAGTTTTTTGTTGTGCTTTTGGAATTTCATTGGTTTTGCTTCACTTCATAGAGAATTTTCCTAGTTTCTAAGTGTATACATTCCTAATATCCCTCATTAGACACTCCCCACCATTCCCCTCACTCAATTTTAGTTATTTCATCATTTTCTCACACAACCCTAGCTAGTTGCTACACTTCTAGACTAGGACGATGTTTTCCCTCTTTCACCCCCTTTCCCTCACTCAAATTAAGGAATTCCACTTTCATTGTCTTCCTAAAACACTTCCCCACTCCCCATAATTTCTTCAAGAATTATCCTATCTCCCTTCACCTTCATTTCCTCACCCAAATTTGTTGCGCTTTTACCCCTATTTTGCAACTAAGTTCCCTTTACCCGTTCTTCCTTGAAACTAGGCTTTATTGTCAAAAGCAAAGTCAAACATGGTAGAGACCATTGAAAATAAGAAATTAAAAGGATGATAGATCTCAAGATATGAACCCATTCATATGAAGTAGGTTAATTCATCAGATTTTATAAAGAGGCCATTTGAACAGGCAAGATGCCTAGGGTTTTGTAGGAAAGTGCAAGAAGTGTGTTATAATCCTTATTTAACAAGTTTTTTTTCTAGTAATTTCAAAAGGGATCATGTCACAATTGCAGTGGTAAACATTATGGTGTCAGCTAATATCATATCTTCAACAACCAAAATCCCTAATGAAGGAGAAATTTGGTTTAAACGGATGGATTTAGACATTGAGCACTGTAAGACTTTCTTGAAACCATAGTACAAGGAGACCCCTTCTCATATATTTCCTAGTAGGAAATTTTTGGACAAATACACCCACTTCATGAGGACTATCATGGAATATTTCACTTGTGGGGGCAAGTTCAATAGGTTTTATCAGTGCCACATCAGGTTGTTGATGCATTTCACTTCTCAAAAGTCCCTCAACCTGCCTTACTACCTTTTAAGAAGTTTGGTAAAGATGACAGAGAAGGTGAAGTCAAAGAGAAAAGATCATTCAAATAGCTTATTTCATCATGCATTAATAAAGCAAATAGTCCTCCACCAACTATCACAAATCAACATGCCATGGGAAACTTTCTTGGAGGCAATTTCCCTTCTACCTGCCTCAAATCAACCAAAGAGTCAAAGCACTCCCTTATCATCATCCATACCACAAGCAATTGGATCATCAAACAAGACATCAGTGATAAAAACTCAGCCTAGAGTATAGATTTCAAAGACATACAACAAAGGTAAAAGATTAGTTTTTTTGCCCTAGGGAGGCTGTCAGTGAAAAGAAATTCAAGTTGGAGAATCATCAAGAGGTAGACATGATTAACCCTTGCATGATGAAGGAAAAGCACCTATTGATTTTGAGATAGCAAACATAGCAGAAAGGCATGGAGATAAGGAGTCAAAAAATGACATAATCAAGAAGAAATATGCTCAGATTAAATAGTTGCAGGATGGCATAGCTAAAGCTAGCTACATGGTGGATTTCTTACAACAAGAGAATGGAGAACTAAAGCAAACCCTAGTGTATCAAAGCAAATCACAAGAAGGCTCTCCATCACCCAGAAAATCAACAAAGGAAAAAGTTAAGGCTATCATGGATGAAGAGCAACTAGAGGATGAAGACACACAGGTATAGCCTAGAAGTCCTACCACTAGAGCCATGGCCAGGAAGGGACAACAAGTAGAAAATCTCTCTTCTCTTCAAACACTAAACACCATATATGGCCCCTTAGCTTATGAAATTGAAGAGGACAAGGAGTACTGGTTTGAGAAAGTAAATGAGCATTTGGAGAAGTTATTGAAAAAAACAAACATGGACATCACTATGCAAAGGCATATGGAAAGGCACTATTACACAAGAAACATGGTGTGTAAGATTAGGGTTAAGCACATGAAGAAGAAGCTTAAGAAGATGGATAGTAATGATATCTTGGCTAATTCATCCTTAGTTTTTTGAAACCATGTCAGAAAATAGGAAAGGAGACAAATTTTTGCAAAGTTCTGAATTCTCTGAGTTTTTTGTTACATAGGGAAAACTAGTGCTTGGAAACGCAGCAAGTACTTGCTATGATTTTTCTTAGGAGGATTAAATACACAATTTAAAGCTTGTGGAGATGGATAATGATGCAAGGATGTCAAAAAAGTACTTTGGGAGGCTTGGAGATGCATAAATTTTCAGGAAATGACAAAATAGTGCATATTTTTTTACCGTTTTGCCATTATTGTAGACCATTCATTGCGCTTCTAGGATAGTTTGACTTCAAGGAATCCTACATGAACAATGGGGTTTTTTTGGTTGTTCTTCCGTGATGGTTTAATAAATTTTAAAAGTTATCAACAACAAAAAAAATCAAAGAGTAACTAGGCAAAAGGGTTTACTAAGTCACTATGAACTGCAATATACCAGTTTGGCGAACCAAGGATTTACGTACAGGTAGGAAATCTCCCTGAATGTTGTGTTTGGTGTATCACAGTTTGCAAGGAGGTTGACTTGGTTACCTATGGTGGGATGATAACCTATAGGAGACTTCCAAAATATACCTGAAGGTACGTGGAAGCGCAAGCCGTAGTAGTGATGTATAATGTGTCCTGTATGATAGGAAGCATTATAATATACTTATCATGCATGGAGTGCCTTATGATATACCCAAAGGTATGCGGAGAATGATCCTATGCACTTACGTATCCATTATACCGACTACCTCCATAATGTAAAAAAAGACAAAGAATGGAAACTCCTACATTTAAAGGCATTGGAACACGTCTCTAACCTAGACCTCTAAATTTTTGCACTAATGTTACAAATGATCCTTAGGTTGATTCAGTAAATTTTAGAGTTGATATTTAATTAGGTTTCAGTTTTCAAGGCTCACCATGACTTCACCTAAATGCCCTAAAACGCAATATATCATGATAATAATAAATCTTTTCTTTTCAATGAAAATCTATCTACGGGAGGGAAGAAACAAAGAGTAATGCAACACACAAAATGCAACAAACAAAACTTCCTAAGTATATTTTTCTAATGCAACCATTTAAATTTAAATTCAAAACCCTATATGATGCAAATAATGAGTATTTTTTCTTTTCTTTCCTCTTAATCTTCAAACACAATGAAAACAAAGATGGAAATATATCGTCTATAAGATCAATCACACAAAATATGAATGTAATACAAGTTTCTTCAAGACAATTAATGATCAAGAAAAAAGTTTGCAAAAAGACCTAATTGATAAGAACAAAGAAAATTTCGAAGAAATTCTCATCAATAAAAACATAAGAAAACATAATGAAGGATTTTCAGAGACATGGACACACTTAAAGACATAAGGAAAACTTGTTGGACCAAAGAAAGTCAAGGAGCAAGGCAAAGGAAAGAAATTTTTTGCCTCCTATAGGATCAAGACAATTGTAGAACAAGAACCAATGAACTGCAACATAGGTACAAAGCAGAAACAAATGCACTGGGGTGCTCTGTTTCATATCAAGGAATGCATTGGGGCTATTTCATCCAAAACACAACACAAGAAACCCACCAAGCTCAAAAAATATTTTCCTAAGGTCAATCGATATCTGAATAGGTCGATTAAGATCACTTTGAGAGGTGAAAAGGTGCTAAGGTGAGGGAAACCACCAAGGGAAAATATCATTCCCCAGTATGGTCACTCTGAGTGCTATAATTAGAACCTGCACACACAACTAAAACAAGAAAAGGGACCACAACATCCATGTAGAATAATCTAAAATCTCTATTCAATGAGTCAAGATGGCATTGAAATACATGAGTGCAAACATAAAACAAAAAATATAGGAAAATAAGATACTTTTGTAGTAAAAAATAAAGGAGAGAGTTGCAACCATAAATAGAAGTTGACTTTGTAGATGTCTCCCCAAGTTGAATTGTCCTTCCTTGTCACAAAGCACACTTCAACATCAACCCTAATGCATGAATATAATGAATCCTTTAGGCTCAAAGAAGCAACATGAGGGCACTAAACATTTCCAAAATCCAACCCAGACTCTATAGGAGGCAATAAATATATAGGGTAAGAATGGTAGTTTATGTTGGCTTCAGGGGCTTAGACCTAGGTTCAGAGTTAGTTGCGCTAACCAAAAAAACCCTATACCACTGTCGCTTTCAGAAACGACTTGTTTGCGTAGACTGCAATCTCACTTGAGGCGATATTGCAGGATTCTAGAACTAGATTTCTACATCCAGAGGTACTATGCAGTGTGGCTATAATAAGGTTCTTAATATTGTAGGGTTTAATATGACCTTCGTGAAGTCTTAACCTTATTCTTACAATCGTAAAGCGTTTTCTAGTTTAACAGATTAGTGAACTGCGTGAAACTAGACTAACATGCATTATTCATCATATAAAACAATATCTGAACCTTCGCGTTGCAATTGCAAAATATATACATAAAATGAACCACAAATAGACTAAAACATAAAAACCGTGAAAATATACAGAAATTACACAGATCTATCTCTAAATTCTTCTTTATTAGTCAAATCTTTTCAAATATAGTATTTTTGACTCTGCACACATAGCTGCAGGGTCCTGCACACTCAGCTGCAGGGGTCTACGCACTCAACTATAGATTTACAAAGGTCTCCACGTACACAGCTATAGGAGCCTTTCCCTTTGCCTGACTATAGAAAGGCCTTACAAAAATAGGCTCAAAATTGTTTTTCAATTCCTTACATCATGTATTAGACTTGAAAATCCATCCCTTTATATATGCTTCTAACCTTACAATACCATGGTCTGCAAACCATGGGAGGAGCTCAAAATCCTCTAAGTAATCCCATCCCTTTACAAAACAAGGGGATTTGAACTGCCCTAAATCCCGTTTGACTCTTAGAATGTTTCACTCCTCAAAATGGAGAGTATTTACATACTTTGGACAAAACTTAGACCTATGGGATCCCTACCCAACAAGCCCCCAACACAAAGATAAGACTCTTACTACGGTCACTCAACTGGTACATCCTCGATTTTGGATTTCAGTCCCTTATAGGTAGTATGCAATGGATTGAGCATTGTTGTGTATTATTCTGCAACCTACTGTACTTCATCCAAAAACTTCTCTGTCGTCGGCCCCTCTATTGTGAGGCCGATTGAGCTTTGAGTTTGCTAGATTCTCTTCAGTTTTCTTTCAACATCTTAGGAAATCTGGTGGGCCTCATCTACCCAAGGTTATGTCTACATGGAGATAATCTGTGCCTTTCTTCATAGCTCATATATCTTGCTCTGCAAAAGTGTTCCTTCCTAGAGACGAGAGAACCGTTGCACAGGTGCTAAGGTCTGTGATGTGGCTTTAAGCTCATCAAATTGCAATTGCTTGTCTCTGATCTTAGATTCAATCTTCTTCACATGTGGGTCCTCCTGTAGCGGGGCCCACACTTCCATTGTACCCTAAAAAAGTTGACTACAGTCGTAATATGAACCTTAGCAGTTTTGATGGCAGGTTCGCACTACTCATGAACTTCTAGTGGAATTGTAGGCTGTAACTTCATCTGAAGCTCCGTGATCTTCATTTGTAGTTCAAAGTGAGCCTTTCCCACCTCTTCCTTTGATTCTCTAACTACTGTTGCAATTTTCTGAATCTTTTCTACTGAAGTTGCCTAGGCTAGGATCTAGAGCTCTGGGAGCTCATTGCATGCTTTGGTGATGGCCTCTTATAGCTACGCGCAACTAGCTCCTCGCAATCCTGCATCACTTTATGCTTTTCCTTGAACATCTATTGGTTATTTAATTTGACTTCATTGATGACCAACAAAGCTCGCTACTCCTGTATTTTGAGCAACCATTTGCTGGCTTCAGGGGCTTAGACCCAGGTTCAGAGTTAGTTGCACTAACGAAAAAAAACCAATACCACCGACCCTTTCAGAAACGACTTGCTTGCACAGACCGCAGTCTCACCTGAGGCAATATTGGGGATGCTAGAACCAATTTTTTGCATCCAGAGGGACTATCCAGTGTGACTGTAAGGTTCTTAATAGTTTAGGGCTTAATCCAATCTTCGCGAACTCTTAACCTTATTCTTACAATCGTAAAGAGTTTTCTACTTTAACAAATTCGTGAACTGCGCAAAACTAGACTAACATGCATTATTCATCATATAAAACAATATCTAAACCTTCGCGATGAAATTGCAGAGATATATATAAAATGAACCATAAACAGAATAAAACCCAGAAACCGTGCAAATATACAGAAATTACACATATCTATCTGTAAATTATTCTTTATTAGTCAAGTCTTTTCAAACACAATCTTTTTGACTCTGTGGACACAGTTGCAGGGGCCTACGCACTCAACTGTATACTTACCAAGGTCTTCACGCACAAAGCTACATGAGCCTTCCCCATCGCTTGAATAAAGAAAGATCTTAAAAAAACATACTCAAAAGTGTTTTTTAATTGCTTAAATCATGTCTTAGACTTGCAAAATAATCCCTTTATATATGCCTCTAACCTTACAATACCATGGTCTGCAAACCATGGGTGGAGCTCAAAACCGTTTAAGTAATCCCATCCCTTTACAAAAGTAGGGGCTTTGACCCTCCCTAAAGCCCTTTTCACTCTTAGAACATTGCAATAATATTGCTCTGCTCCTCAAAATGCAGAGTCTTTACATACTTTGGGCGAAACTTAGACCTAGGGGACCCCTACCCAACAATTTAGGATTTACCATTCTATGCTTGAGATCCACATATCATGGGAGGATGATCTCAAGGGATAATAGATAAGGTCTCCAAGATAGGATCATATAGGAATTCAAGATCTCTATTTGTGGTAAATAGTTAAAACTACCTTGCAAGCTTTTGGAAGAGGAAGCTTTGAAGATATTTTTTAATTTTCCTGAATTTCTAGAATTAACACACTTGTAGAAGGGAGAAACATGTGTTGACCAACGCTGGTGCTCAGGTATGCAACATACGCTAAATACAAGCGACTAGTAATGCAAGATGCACTGGGGTGAAAAACAATGTTTTTGAGCTAATTTTCCTATAAACTCAGACTTTTTGGAGAAGTGATGCGTAGGCATTTGCAAGGGGATTACGATAAAGTGTTCATGAATCTTGATTGATCTAGTTTACAGGCCTTTTGGGTTGATGTGACAAAATGACCTATAACAACTACCTCTTAGCAAAATAAGGGGATTTTTTGTTAATCCATGTTTATTGATGAGTGATTCAAACTTCCTTATTGCTAGGGCTTGGTGAGACTATCAATTTCTTATTGATTTGTGGGAATACATGAGAGTTTCACTACCCCATTTTAAATATTATCTTGTATGAAGTGATGTATGATCTCTATGTACTTTAACCTGTTATGAAATACCAATTTCTGCAAATATGATTATCACATTAAATGGTCATGAGATGAAACTCTTAATTAAATAATCCTACAAATATATTTCAAATCTAGTTGACCTCACAATTAGTAGCATTGGCTTCCATAAGTTCCACCTCTAGTAAGCTAAGTAACAAGTTAATCCTATGGAATGTAAATATTACCATCTACAACTCATATTACCAATGTTCTATATAGGCTATATTCCTTTATTGCTAGGACTTTATGGTTCTCAAAATCCAGAATTTATCATTTATCATCCATAACTAAAGTTGAAAGTAATCAAAACATCATCAAGTATAAAAATTTTCGTAGGTAATATTGAAAGGGAAAGGTAACAAATCCTACTACTGTCTACTTGGTTTCAGCACCAACCTCAACTTAAAGTTTGCATCATCACCAAGATCAAATCAAAACCTTGATTCCTACTTTGCTAGACTAGAAAACCACATCAAAGTTGATGTAATATGATGATATTATCCACTATCCACATACCATGCATTCCTGTAAATCATGCTCGTAAAGGTAGGATACCAATTAGAAATCTTTCTCAAATTTCGCAACAATATCATTCACTTGAGTTTGAAGTATAGAGGTTTCCACCTACTTTTATTGTTGCGTCTTTTTTTATTCTTATTTTTTAGAAACTATGATGCATAATTCTCGTACTTATGAAAAATGAAGAATTCAATTTTATTCAGGTCCTTATTCCTTGACTATGACTTTGAATCATCATTCTTTCCTTTAGCCTTACTAGGTCCTTTATCTCTTCCCTTATTTTCTTGTCTAAATATGGAAAAGTTCTCATCGCCATTGTTCTCATTGGATTTTGGTTCTATTGGATACAATCATCCCAAGTCCTTTCAAAGTTAGGAAGTTTATCATGAGCACAAATACCTTTGAGAAATTGTTCCCATGAAAGTAGGAATCCATTTAGTGTCATGATCATTAGATCTAAATCTACAACTTTCTCCCCAAGCACCACAAGTTGATCACAAATATGCATAACCTTCATAAGGTAATTGGTCATCAAGTTTAGTATGCTCATCTTCATATCCATGAGTTGATTCTAGTGTTTTGGAATTTCCTTTGCAACTATTAAAAAAAAATTGATTTTCTTTCTCCTCCTTTAAATGTGTAAATTGAGGAAAATTGGTTACAAGTTAAACATGATCGAAAATTCAATTTATCTTTTATCTTTTACACATTTTCCTTTTATTTTTCTATAATCACTCTTACAGGCTTGATACAAATTGATTAAATCATAATGGTTACAATGGAAAAACCCTAATTTATAACTTCTTGAAATTTTCTTCAGAACCATAAACTTTTCTTAAGTTTTTCTATTCCTTTACATATGGGTAAATTGAGACACATTCAAATGAGATAAATGTTTTTTTTTTTTTAAACTCAACTTGTTATATCTTTTTCTATATATATTACTATATATATATATATATATATATATATATATATTATAATATAAATATATATATATATATATATATATATATATTTTTAATCATAGTCCCTCCTATGAGTTTGACACAAATTTGTTTGATAATAATTGTTATGCAGTTCCTCTTTGATGACATGTGTTGTGTGGTATGTGTGAAATTACAATGGATACATGTTGTGGGGTCAACTCAATTTATCCTTACCTTTTTACTTTTAACAAAGTGTTCTAATTTTTAGCATTTCAAACTATCTATACAATTATTGGTAAGATCATCATAGTTTTTTTGACCATTACTATAGTAAACATGAAGGTTGTAGTAAACTTTAAAACCCCTTGGTAAGATCATTATACATTTCTCTCCATTAATGTAGTATACCCAAAAGTTGTAATATTACCTTGAGTGGGAAATTAGTCCCATGTTCCCACTAAATTCCAAACACTCTCTTGATGTTATATGCAATCTTTGTAGGTTGCATGAGGGTTTCAAGTTTATTGAATTAATTGATTTAGCTTCAACATTTTTATTTCATTACAGTGTCAAGTTTCAACAATGAGTTGATACGTACATTAAATCCACGATGAAGAGTACATTTAAAGTGAATAAAGGACTTTTGACTCTTTCCTAATGTACCGAATTGTTTCATTATGTAGTGTGTTGTACTAGAACATTGTCTTCATGTCCTTACACCTGGTATGTCTTATGTCAAAGTCAAACATTATAATAACTTGCCTTATGGAGTATTTGGTTGACATGAAATTTTATTAATTTTGCAAATAGGTTTATTTCAATTTTTTTACATATATTTACATATTTATGCTCTTTGAATAAAATACATTATTTAGAAATGGGAAAAAGTGTCAAGCTAGATTTGATCACTTCTTTCAATTGTATTTACATGGAAATCAATAATTTGGTTGATAAGTTATCAAAAAATGGACTCTAAAGTTTAGGAAGGCTAGATTATTCTACTTGAGTTTAGAAATAGTTTTCTTGGAAACATTCTTTAGTCAATCTAAACTTTTTGTTTATAAGTTATTTTTTTTCTTAGATTAGTTTATATGTATTATATTTTTTTTTTCAATTCTATATGTCTATGATGGAAGCTTAAATGGCTTAGATGACTCTTACATACTTAAAATAAAACTCTATTTCTTCTATTCCTATATTCTTTAATTTCCTTCTATTCATTAACTCTATGAATCTTACAATTAACCCCCCTTCCAACTAAATTTAGGTAGATCCTTCTCCCATACCTCCCCCATCTGCAAGTTGTTCAAGTGTGGGGATATTAGTTACACAAGGTTGAGCTCATTAAATATCACGTAACTCTTCCAACATTCACATTCCACTGGTAGATCTTGGTGTTAAAGCTAGTAGGAGTCGTAGAGGTAGTGTTTTTGTCTTTTTTGATGATGTTATAGAGAGTCCATCTTCACCTGCCATAAGTACACCTCCCAGTTTTTAAATCCTCTTTAATTTATGTGTTTATGTCTTGAAATTGTCTTTAATTTTTAAATTGTCCTCAATTTGTATGTTTGAATTTAATGTATATGTTATTAGTTTTAATTTGTTATATATGTTAAATTATGTTTATAATTTACAGGGCCTAAGTAGGGAGAAGCTTACAGTGACAGTGTAGCGTTAATCCATCCATGGGAAAATAACATGGCCACTATCACACTGAAGGATATTAGGGCCCAACATGTCTAGATTACACAAGAGATGGATACACTCCTTGCCCACTCGTCTACTAGACATAGCTTGACTTTGATGCTGGAGAGCATCAATCGGTTGATCCAAACCTACCAAAGGGTAGGCCCACAGAGTGACCTCCTACATGCATACATAGGACTAGGAGGCAAGAGGCCAGGGGCAGAAATATTTGGGAGGTGGTGAAAGCTACCACCAAGGACATTGATGTGCGTGGGGATTTGTTTGACATCACTTTGAGCCATAGTGCTAGACATCGTGGTCCAATTCCACTTAGATATTTTACAAATGTTGATGCAAATCCTTTTGTTTATGATCAATTCACTGGAGCTTGTGGCTAGTTCCCACGACCAGGTCCCCCTTTACTTTGCCTCATGACCAACTAGTTCCATTAGCTGAAGATTCAATCCTCAAGCTTCTACCCACTGACCCAATTTTGGCATATGCACGTATGTGTCGTGATCCCATCCATGAGACTTGGAGGGTGTATGGCCATCGTGACACAAACCAGGTACACACACACACATAACTTATGATTATGATCATTAAATTATACATTGTTTATATTAATAAGCTCGTATCAAATTACATTTATATTAATAATTTCATGATAACAAGTAGACATAGGGTTATATGGATGAGCTTTTGAGGTCATTCGGGGGGAAATTGATTGTCTACAGCAACATCCACCTCCACCTCCACCTCATCATAGTCACATGGAGGAGAGTCACTATGGTAGAGCCACATGGACCAACAATTAATGTAAACTTTTTTATTCCTAATCTTTCAACATCTGTTTAAAGTTACATGCATGTTAATTTATTTCATAGACTACTTATAATTTTTCTTTTTCATTGTGTAACAAGCCAGATGTAGAGTGGTGTCCAGGCCACAATGATGTGGTTGCATGAATGGGACGTTGGGTATGGAGGTGTTGTCGATGCAGGTCCATCAATGCAAGCTCTAATCGTTGAGCCACAGGCACATGAGTACCAAAACCAGATTGATCAAACCCCCATCCCACCTACCTTTCATTGGACTCGATTCAGATTAATAGATTCATATGTAATTAAATGTGATTCAAAATCATTTATTTCTATATTGTTTATTTTGTAAATAGTGATAATTAATTTGAATTTGAATTTTTTATATTGCAGTACCAAGATTTGGATGCCATGTTTGAGCAACAGTCACACAGGGGTAGTGGTACTTAGACCACATATTTTTTATATTTTCAAGCCCATTTTACAGGGCACATTCACGTGTACTATACTTTGTATATTTTCATATGGATAGTTTATGGATACATGAACATTATTTCAGTTTATGGATGCTTACTATTATGGATGTTCATGTAATGTACTTTGTATACATTTTCATATGGACAATTTATGGATACATTCATTATTTCAATTTATGGATATTAATTATTTTGTTAGTTTTAAAATTTTTCTATAGTATAACTTTTATTAAAAAAGATAACAATGATAATTTAAAATTAATTAAAAGACTAATATTTATATTTTAGAATATAATTTTACTTTGTATTTAACGACTTGTATCATTCTTTTTTTGATCAAGTAAGAGTGAGACCTTCTATTAATCTAGAAAAAATACATAATGTACATAGAGCAGCACAAGCTCTGTGAAAATTCAACAGGCGGCTGGGCTGGCAAAAACCCAAACCTAAATCCAAAATCTGTGAAAAGCCCGAACGAGACTACAAAGGAGTTGTAAACAAAACATCCAAAAAACATCCATGAACAGTCTGCCCTCAAGGTGACATTCTAGACAACCAGTGAACTGGAAACCTGCTATCCGAACTGTCATGAATCAAATGACCTGTCGTGCAACAAAAAACTGTCCTGCATCAAAAAACCTGAATGCCTTTGATGACGGGCCCACAGATCCGAAGGCCCACAAAACTGCACCATGTGACCATCTGAAGGCCCACAAAAATGCATCAAATGACCAATATTAACCTTCGATTATCTTATTAACTCGAAGACCGTGCGATCCAACCTTTATTGATACAATGGTCATGGGCTAATTTTGGGCTGACACCTTGCCCACACTTTATCTCTTCTTATGGATCCGAAAAGAAAAATAGGCCACCTCTCTAAACTATTTCGGGTCTGATTGAAGAAATAACCATCATGCAACTTTTCCACCCAAAATCCACGGGATGAAGGAGATCCATAGAGGTCTCATCAACTAGCCCACTCTTGAACTTCCCTAATGGACCCGAACATTAAATAAGCCACCACACTATGGTTTTTCGGGTCCGATTGGAGAAATAATGATCATGCAGTTTTCTGCCCGAAATCCATAGGATGAAAGCGATCTCAGAAACTTGCCCACACTTTACCTTTTCATACAGACCTGAAGAGTAAATAGGCCACCATTCTATATCTTTCAAGCCCATCTGTAGAATTAACCTATGAGCATTTTCCAGCCCGAAATCCATAGGATGATGGAGTTCAGGAAAATCTTTGGTCAGGTGCCTGCCATCCTTCCAAATGTTTACCACTTTCTACTTCCCTATGATTGTTCCACTATCTTCTGTTTCCATTAGTCTTCTCTATGCTTATTTCTCATGCTTTGAAAGTACTCCCTGTCTTTGGTACCTTGTCTGTGTGTTATGAAACCATCTCAAGAAAAGATAGAAAAGATAGATCAACGCCTTAGAATTCAGCCTCTTCGAGGGGGAAACCTCCTTTACATTACATAAATGAACAATTCTTGGATGATTC